>JAWQEG010009142.1:0-2500 GCA_033782935.1 Petrolisthes cinctipes
GTGAGGGAGAGTGAGTGACTGAGGGAGAAGTGGAAATGGTGTGAGGGAGAGTGAGGGACTGAGGGAGAAGTGGAAATGGTGTGAGGGAGAGTGAGGGACTGAGGGAAAAGTGGAAATGGTGAGGGAGAAAGAGTGAGTGACTGAGGGAGAAGTGAAATGGTGTGAAAGAGAAGCAAGAGAGACCAAGGTGGAGTAGGACTATTGGAAAGCATGTACTGCAGGGAGAAGGAGATGAAGATGATGGAGAAATAAGGAAGTAGGAAAACTGAGATGACGAGAAAAAAGAAAGGAAGACTTGTTGTGATGAGTAGTAAGTGAGTGATTGAGCGAGTATTGCAAATGGGAATGATAAGGAGGGAGGAGCTACATAGAGTTACATAGATACACAGGAAGGGAGAGATAGAGAAGTGAGTAGGAAAGGAAGTTATATATAAGGATGATGAGGAAGAATAATGAAAGAAAGGATATATTGAATAGACTGGTATAATAATAATGAAGCTGAAAACTTTGGGCAACATCAGAATTAAAAGTGATTTGAGTGATGTGTGTGTGAGTGAGAGGGAGGGGGGGGGGGGAGAGGGAGGGTGAAAGGGAGGGAAAGAGAGATGGGGAGAGAGAGAGATCCCTTTGACTGTGGTTGGATTGACTGGTTGAGGGAGAAGTTTTGCCAAGTTTGGGTGTCAAGGAGTAGTGGGAGTGACGCTGAAGGGAAAAGAGGGAGAAGGGAAGATGGAGGGTGAAATAATGAATGAGGAAACACGGTGGTAGAAAGAGGGGAACGTAAATGGGAAAAAAATGGTGGGAGTAAAGGGAGGGTAAAATCAAACTGAGAAGGAAAAGTTGTAGTACACTAGCAATAAAAAAAAAAAAAAAAAAAAAAAAAAAAAAAAGGGAAGACAAAAAGAATAAGAAAATAACTGGGGAATACGAGAAAGAGAAATAGAAGAAAAAGGTAAAGAGGACAGTATGATGTAAAGGATAATTTCTTACTTAATTAAGGGGATATAGTATACGTTTCATAGATTGAGGAAAGCCTTTGAGTCCTCCAAAGTATGCCAGGAAATAGACCCAGATGAAATAAAATAATGGTATCCTGTTGCCTGGAATAGTTTGGAGGAATCATTTGCTCCAGATTTACCACCCAAAACAATGTGCAATATAATTAATATACCCCATTAATTATCACTAATAAATGCTCATGACGGGATTTAAAATTATGTAGTCAGGATGTTAATGGTAGGTAGTGAAGATGCTTGTGATTATTTTTAGTGTAGATGGTCATGAGTGTTAGTGAGATAGTTTTGGTGGGTAGTGAAGATGTTTATAAGTGTTAGTGAAGATGTTTAAGGTAGGTTGTGAAGATATCTTATTGATGAGTGTTAGTGAAGATGTTCATGGTCGGTAGTGAAGATATTTTTTAACGAGTTAGTGCAGATGTTTATGGTAGGTAGTGAAGATGTTTATGAGTGTTAGTGAAGATGTTTATGAGTGTTAGTGATGTTAGTGAAGATGTTTATGGTAGGTAGTGAAGATATTTTTTAACGAGAGTGCAGATGTGTATGGTAGATAGTGAAGATGTTTATGGTAGGTAGTGAAGATGCTTATGGTAGGTAGTGAAGATATTTATGAGTGTTAGTGAAGATGTTTATGATAGGTAGAAGATATTTTTTAATGAGAGTGCAGATGATTATGGTAGGTAGTGAAGATGTTTATGGTAGGTAGTGAAGATGTTTATCAGTGTTAGTGAAGATGTTTATGGTAGGTAGTGAAAATATGAATGAGTGTTAGTGAAGATATTTATGGTCGGTAGTGAAGATGTTTTATGAATAGTAAGTAATATATCTTGGTGTATAGATGTCCCCTATTTATTTCCACACAACTTACTATCAAACACACAACAACAACTACTCTCTTACCCAAATACAACATAATCCAAGATAACTACAGTATTCGCAACAAAACTTAGCTGACACAAAAAGCACTCTTGCCTCTTCTAGTTAAATAGGCAGAGAGAGCTACGGTTAATATTTCTGTAATCGGCAGTATGAATACATTTATGGGATTTCCCGACTATATGGACTTTGAGGGACAGAACCTGGCCGAGAATTTGTATGCCATCATTATTGTGGGCTTTGCGGCTGTGGGAACCTTGGTAGGGTACTTCATGAATGACTTCTTAATCACTCTCTATTTTCTGGGAGTTGGGGTCATACTGTCCTTCATAGTGGTGGTGCCCTCTTGGCCCATATTCCGGCGCTCACCACTGAACTGGCAGACACCACAACAAGACGACACCACTAACACCAACACCACCACCACCACCACCACCAACACCAACACCAACACCACTACCACCACCACTGCTTCTCCTTCTGACTAGACCTCCACCAATGATGATAATAATAATAATAATAACTACAACGTGTACGTGGAAACATTTTTGTTTATCTGTTTGGGATTATGTGTGGCAGAATGTCTGCATACTTACTGGTCTGTCATT
>JAWQEG010009142.1:7500-17419 GCA_033782935.1 Petrolisthes cinctipes
AGAGAGAGAGAGAGAGAGAGAGAGCAAACCAAGTGTGTATGTATGTGTGTGAGGGAGAATGAAGCAAGCAAGCAAGCAAGCAGAGGCGTGTGAAAGCGAGGGAGAAAGGAGGAGTAGGAGGAGGAGGAGGAGGGAAGTAGGGCGGAGTGAGCCAGCGAGCGAGGGAGAGGTGCGAGAGAGGGCGGGAGAGGAAGAGAGTGAGGGAAGGAGCGTCGCACATCTGACAGCCTGGAGCTCCAAGGATTGATGGATGGTGCTGCCACCTAGCCTCCAGTCCGCTCGGCACACGCGCCAAACAAACCAAGATCGGAATGTGTTAAGAGGAAGACAGACGTAGCAGCTCGGCTATATTCACCTTCTCGTTAATGCATATATTTTCTTGCTGGCATAATGTAAACCTTCTCCCATGGATATGTACTGCATATAAAATTTTCCTTCTATTCAGCTATACCTGCAAATTCTTCTTTTATTCTAAAGGTACTGTTTTCTTGTACTTCCGTCCCACAGTTTTTCCTCCTTCTCAACTGGATATTTTTTCGAGCGCTAGTCATCCCCGTGAATGATGCTTGCCAACCTAAGGAAATATCATATAGGACGAGGCCATGTCAGATCACTAAGTACATACAGCAACCAGGAACAACAACACATGACGTAAGGGTAATAATAATTATACAACAAGGTGACCAGTCTGTCAAATTATTGTACTAATGTTACAAAAAAAAAAAAAAAAAAAACTCCTTTTAGGCTTCAAACCATTGAATTTATAAACAAAAAACAAGTGTACATTTTTCTTAAGGAAATATCGACGGGTACAATGCAGAGATATAACGCGCATTACATATTTGCATCTCCAAGGCACCGCGGTCCGCCTGTTCGATTCTCCGCTTTTCAACTTTTCAAAACACAGGCCATGGGGTGAGTATGTTGTGAAGAGCACCTTGGTCCCGCCACTCACTCACGTTCCTCACTCAGGGCCGACCTTTCTTATACGAGTAGGTTGGTGGAAAACGTGTGAATTAAGAACTAAACACCACACACACTTGGCGTTTTCATAGACATTTGCAAAACGTGTGTTCCTGTTGCGTACAAGCAAGCAAGCAAGCAAGCAAGCACCCGTGTATGAACAGGCTCTGCTTCAAAAAATACACGCAGTACACTCAGCCACACGCACTCGAAAGCACTCAGAAGACACACCAGACACTCTTACCGCACTCTTTGATGGTGTCTGATACTGTGGGGTCAGGCACGAACTCTTTGCCTCGTAAGTGTGGCTCTCAGGGAAGCTCTTAAGGTGAGGTGTCATGTTGGACGCTGAAGAAGGTGGTGTGCATGGGAAGGCAGTGGTGGGGCCCGGACACGGATCAAAACACCACGCATAGTAAATATATAATGAATAACACATGGATCAGAACACGAGGCAAAGTTAATAAATAAATAATGTGACAATGTTATAAATAAGTAAATAAAAAAAGACAATGAGATAAATTAATATTAAGACGATGAGTGGGAAAATCATGATGTATGAAAACCCCCACATCTTTGGCAAACGTGAGGTTTTCTTAGGTATCTTTGTCACTTGTACTCCACGGGAAAAAAAATTTTAAATAGGAAAATAATGATAAATTAATTAATAACTCCCCGGACCGCTGATGCCAGAGTTCGAAAGAATGCTGCTATGTTACATGTGATTCATAAAACAAAACATATATAAAATGACTAAATACATTATATACTATGTCACTGAGTATTTCTATTTGGATTTGATCCTTTGAGTTCAGCGGCATCTCCCCATTCAGCAGAATAGAAATATTTGAAGTTAGGATTAAAAAGAAGGATTAATTGGTATTGAATTAGCTAACACTATATTATTGTAGTGTTATGTTTGAAGACAGTGTAGAATTCCTCCTCTGACAAGAAAAACACAAATAGTTTCATCAGTGTGTTAACAATCACGAGGTTGTCAATTAGGTGGGATTTCAGGGAGGTAATCTTTTGTAGTGGAACATAAGGGCTATTGATTCCTCCAACCTGAATAAGGATGCAAATAGACTTGGTGTATTTTTTTGGTGTCCTGTATCGTGGTATAGTTTGGAGGAATCACATACAACATCATGAGATTCATTATTCTCCAGCATCTGTCTAAAATTTGGTTTATTATGAAGAAAATTCAATTAAATACATATTCTACCATTGTATTGCAGACCCATGGAATGTCTTATGTTCTGTTCAATACCAGGTATAAAAATTACGATTAATTTTTGTTTTTGTTTTAAAGGAAGTGAAGTTTCAATACTGCATTTGTTTCCATTGACCAATGATATTATGTATGAAAAATATATGAATAAAATAACGCGCTTTTCAGACACAAAGATACTGAAAAATAAACAGGCTGTAATGGAAAATATATTGCAAAATTAAAATGGAAACAGGAGAATATTACACACACACACACACATAAAGGTGAACAGAAAACAGAAATTGTTGAAATGCCAAACACTGCAAAAGGGGAGTATAAAAAATTAGAACTATAAAAATAATAGGAAGTCGTGTAATCCAAGAAACGGTAAAAAGTACAACTTATATAAAATGTGCACAAATATTTATATATGCTTCGTGAAAATGAAGAACAATTAAATATGAAAGGTGAGGCAGATTGAGTAAGAGGAGGGAAGGAGTGGGAAGGAGAGTGGGATAGTGAAGGCGAATGAAAAAGGCAAGGAAAGTTAGTGACAAGAAAGAAGGTCATATGAAGAATGAATACCATATAACAAGTTAATTCATACCCAGTCAAGCGGACATATAAACAAAACAGCAAATAAACAAAATCAGGAAATAAACAAATCAGAAAATAAACAAATACAGAGAAACTGATTTACAGGAATGCATAAACTTTGAAACTTGAAATTGAACAAATAATTCTATAAGAAAAATAATAAGTAAACTAGAGCGTTCAGAAACCGCAAACCTTATGACTCATCGTTTCTTTCCCCCCCAAAAAAAAAAGAAAAAAAAGAAAAAGGAAAATGCTGTGAAAGTCATAGGAGCCAACCACTAATATTTCCCTATCATCCCTAACATTGAAGAAGTGAAATAGAAACAAAAATCTTGATTCAAAACCCAATATGCATATCTCTTAAAACCTAATCACATGTTGCCAGTCACAACGCACACCTTTTGTAAAATTTTCATAATAATCAACTTAATACTTTTTACGTAATCCTGCTAACAAACCGACAAAGCAAACATATAAACGAACCAAACCAGGCACATACTCACTTTGGCTGTGGAAATAATCAAAGAAACAGGTAACAGTGGGAGGGATGTGAGGTGAACGAAAGACGGGATGAGTGAGCGAGTGAGTAAGTGAATGACTGGGAAAGAGAGGGGGAAGGTAGAGCAAGGAGTTTTTGTGTGGAGAGAGAGAGAGAGAGAGAGAGAGAGTCAAGGAGTTGCGGAAGGTCGATACTAATCCGTTCCCAGCCAAGCTCCACCTCGGCCCGCTTCGATCTCGGCTACCTTGAAGGAGAATTAATATCGCGGGTTTTCAAATTCCCGAGAAGAGTGGCACTTCTGAGGGGCCCGAGGTTCGCTTCAAATTTCACCCTAAGGACCGCGATGGATAAGGGTCGTTTCGCCTCTCCTGTCCCTCCTTGTGTCTTGCGTCTCTTTGGGTTGCATCTTCGCCGCATTTGTGTTGCACCGAATCTGCATCCGTAATTAACTTTGAAATGAGTTTGATTGGATCAAAGATTTAGAGGAGAAAATGAAGTGTGGTGAGTGAGTGACGGCTTGAGGGGCTGGGTGGGGGGGGGGGGAGGAGGAAAGGAGTGAGAGCATACTGTAGAAGGAAGGGATGAGGGAAGGATAAATAATAGGAGGAGATTGAGGAAGGAAGGGAACGAAGGCAGGAGAGAGAGAGGGAAGTAGATGGTAAAGGAAGGAGAAAGAAGTGAAAAAAACAGTGAAGATTCGGGAAAGAGTGTAAGATAAGGTGAAAAAGAGGGATAGGAGAGAGTAGGTTTAGGGATAGGGATGAAATTCTCTCTCTCTCTCTCTCTTTCTCTTTCTCTCTCTCTCTCTCTCTCTCTCTCTCTCTCTCTTTAAGGAGGAGGGGGAGGAGACACACAACCTATGATAGCAAAAGTATAGTTGAGCAAGTAGAAAGTGCAAGAAAAATATGAGAGGATGTAGCAATATATATTAGGTCTTTGTAGTAAACCCTGCTATTTTTATCACTGAATAATTTAGACTCCAGAGTCAATGTAAAGTGAAACGTGACTGACTGAAATTTTGAGTGGCAGCCAGATGTGGCCATACAGACTCATATTTTACTTGCACTTTCTACTTTCTCAACTGTACATCAAACAACTAAGCGTATTATTATTTACTGTATTAAAGTAAATATCTTGGCTTGATTATTCATCCTCCTCATTTGACTTGGACTAACACAAGTCAATTGAAAACCAAAACTAGAAAACATCTATTCTGAAAGAAGTCGAGTTCCATATTTAGCTTCACCAGAGGTCAAACACTTCTGGGAACATCGCCACTAAAGCAAAGCAAATGAAGCGATATTGTAGAAGAAAAAACTGGTATTAAGAAGGAAAACTCTACCTCAGATCCCCAGTTTGGTCAAGTTACCTCTTTTTTTACAGGGAAGATGGGGTTTGTTGTTGTTGTTGTTTAAAAGACTTTGGGAATGGGTTCACCAGCATTTTCTCACAACTCTCTCCCTGAAAACCCTGGTTCGATACCTTCCTACTAAGCTGCATACATAATCTGGTTTCCTAGGTCTCTCTCTCTCTCTCTCTCTCTCTCTCTCTCTCTCTCTCTCTCTCTCTCTCTCTCTCTCTCTCTCTCCTGACCCAATTTTGGTATGTGAAATCTGATCAGGATTTTCTATTGATTTATAACTAAATTCACAGGAGGAGGCGTATCCTCCTGAAAGTATTGAGAATAAAATTGACTGAAAATGAAATAGAAAACTTGTGTGAATGCGACTGTGAGACCATAATGATCCCAAATCAGTGTTGAGAGTTATAAAGAGTCAGTGAGATAATATTTGTAAGAACATGATAAAGTGAGTGATTGGGTGATATGAAGTAACCACAGTGTGTTAGTTAACAGAGAGAGCAAATGATAGTGTGCGTCTGATGTCCATATCGCCCTCCCTCAACACACACACACAGAAAAAAAAAAAAAGAGAGAGAGAGAGAGAGAGAGAGAGAGAGAGAGAGAGAGAGAGAGAGAGAGAGAGAGAGAGTAACCCTACATACAGCAGCACTCTTCAGTTTATATAATTTTGAAGTGTCATCATCCCGTTCCACATAACATAAAGAGTATTCAGACTACTTCAATGTGTACTACTAGAGCTGCAATCAGATTACAAGGTAAGGGAAGTGGGTCTGAATACACACACCCCTTCTCTTCCTTTCCCTCCCTCCCTCTCCCTCTTTGCTACTTCTCCCCTTCTCCTTCCTTTTCATTTCTCCCTTCCTATATTTTACTCCGCTCTCCTTTTTGTTTCTCCTTCTCCTCAGTGCTGCTTCCTCCCTTCCTCCATTTCCACTCCTCCCTTCCCTGCCTTCTTCTCTCCTTTCCTTTTTCCCCACTCTTCCCTCCTCATACTCCACTCCTGCCTGCCTCCCTCCATATTCCCTACCTCTTTCTTTTGTCCTGGCATCCCCTCTCATCCCTCTCACCTCTCCTCACCCCTCCTCTCACTCCCCTATGCTGGGCTAACCTCTTAACACTAGAGCCTGTGGATGAGATGATGGTGAGGGAGCAGAAGGTGTGTGTGTGTGTGTGTGTGTGTGTGTGTGTGTGTGTGTGTGTGTGTGTGTGTGTGTGTGTGTGTGTGTGTGTGTGTGTGTGTGTGTGTGTGTGTGAGAGAGAGAGAGAGAGAGAGAGAGAGAGAAAGAGAGAGAGAGAGAGAGAGAGAGAATTGAGACACACCAGTCAACACTTTCAAACTCTGAGTCATAGAAGCGTTTGTAATGCCATACACTATTGTACAGAAAACATACAAGTACATCATGTAGTTTGTATATAATCTGAACTCTCTACTACGTACTTAAAAGGCCTTGGTGAAACAATAACCATATCTTCTTCCATTTTTTAGCCAGGTTAGGAATCACACACATACTGGGGGCGATTACAATACTATGATAGAGGGAAACAGAGGAGAGGAAAGACAACAAAGAACCGAAATAAAAGAAAATATATATAAAAATAATTCTCTATTTACTCCAGGCAGACACAAATTACAAGTATACCGATAAAAAACAAACAAACCCAAAATCCCACAATACACAAACATTATACATCGAATTGCACAAAAAACTGAAATAAATAAACAAACATTCAAAAGCATATAGCCTACAAACGAAACAAAACGAAACTAAACACAAAATTCCCCCAAATGTGTTCTCCCCTTTGGCAGAAATAATAAAAAGAGTCGAAAATAAAGGGTTCAAGACAATACACCTTCCCTCCCTCCTTCCTTTTGATGCATTTATTAATTTCGATACCTGGGCGGGGCCGGCAGCACACCTGGATCAATGCCTTCGTTTACCTGTAATTAAGTTTTCACACGCTTGTCGGCAGGTGATGAAACGCCTGAATATTGCATGTGTAGGTGGGACAACAAAAGGTATCCAGCTCACTGTGTGTGTGTGTGTGTGTGTGTGTGTGATACTCTCCAAATCCCCTCCTCACCCTTCCCTCCCCAGCCTTCTCGTAGCCCTCCTCACCCTTCCTTCCCCCTCCTCATTCCCCTCCCTCTCGTTCTTATTCGAAAGGTGTCAAAAACATTCAGAAGTATGTCAATATTTAGCGGACAAACATAGGTACTGATGCTGCTGCTGCTGTTAGTTATGTTCTGAGGAAGGAGGGAGGGAGGGAGGGAAGGAAGGAAGGATGGAGGGATGATCGAAATGAATGATAGATAGATGGGTGGATGGATAGAAAAGAGAGAGGAAGGGAGTGAGGGAATGAAAGATGGATAGACAGATGGGTGGATGGTTAGAAAAGAGAGAGGAAGGGAGGGAATAAATGATGGATAGATAGATGAGTGGATGGATAGAAAAGAGAAAGGTAGGGAGGGAATGAATGATGGATAGACAGATGGATAGACTCCTGTTTCTCTTTGCATGTCAGTGAGATTTGGACCAAAGGCAATACTTGGGGAATGAAATAACATCTGCAATTTTATAGGCAGTGCTTCTAGATCAAAATCCAATCGAGTCTGAAGCACATTTGGCATAATATACCATACTTCACTGGATGCTTCAACGAGTCTGTCTGTTACCTGTGTGCTTCATATTTGCTTCAGATATTGGAGGTTACGAATTCCTCCGAACTATGCCAAAAAAAGGGACCATGTGAGTCATATTAAAGTAGGATACAATGTTTTAAGGAATAGTTCGAGGGAATCATTTGCCTCAAACTTTGCCAACAGTGTAATAACAGTCAGTCAGTCAGTCAATCAGTTAGTCAGTCAGTCAGTCAGTCAATTAGTTTTAGTCAGTAAGTCAGTCAGTCAGTCAGTCATTCAGTGATTCAGTTTCAGTCAGTAAGTTAGTCAGTCAGTCAGTCAGTCAATGGGAACAGTTCAGATGTCCGGATTCTGAGTGACAAGGCTGAGAGTTCTGAGAGGTGTAATTTTCGCTTCAAGTGGCTCTATTTATTCTCTTTGGGGTTCATCCGTTTAGCCATCACTGTTTATTTGGTTCGTTTTCTCTTCTTCTGTTTTGTTATCTGTTTTTTTATTATTTCGTTGTTATCGTTATTATTGTTATTGCTATTATTATTATCATTATTGTTATTGCTATTATTATTATTATTATTGTTATTATTTCTCGTTATTGTTATTATTTCTCTTATTATTATTATTATCATTTTTGCTTTATTATTATTATTATTATCATCATCATCATCATTATTAATCCTTATATTTTCCTTCCCTTCATCACTCTCTCCTTTTCTTCTTTCCCTCATACTCTCCCTCCTCACTCCCTTCCTTAACTCCTTCCATCCTCTCCACCTTTCTATTTCCCTCCTTCACCACCACACCACACCACCACCTTGGAGTCAAGAGGGCCTGAGAGACCACACTACCACACTCATATTTTTTCCTTACACACAGAGTCGAGTAATTAAGATTTCGTGATGCCCAACACTTAAACTGAATACCCCCTTCTTGCCTGCTTACCTACCCCTTCTGCTTGCCTGCTTACCACTTACCCCTTCTGCTTGCCTGCCCTTTCTTGCCTGCTTACCTACCCCTTCTGCTTGCCTGCTTACCACTTACCCCTTCTGCTTGCCTGCCCCTTCTTGCCTGCTTAACTACACCTTCTGCTTCCCTGTCTGTCTTCCTGTCTGTCTTCCTGTCTGTCTTCCTGCCTGCCTGCCTGCCTGCCTGCTTATACCTGCTCCTTCTTGCTTGCCTACCTACCTGTTTGCCTGCCCCTTCTTGCCTGCCTGCATGCATTGCCTAACGTTCTGTCTGCCCTATTCTCTCTTCTACCTTTCTCTCCTTTCAATATTTTTCTTCGTCTCTGTATGTGTCTGTTTTTCTCATCTCCTCACCTCTTCTCATTTTCCATTTTTCTCTCTTTTTCACTTTCCTCTGACTCTCTTGGCTTTCTCAGCAATTTCTCTCATTTATGTTCAAAGTTTATTATTCCTCAAATTTTCTCCCCACTCCTTTTCTCTCTTTCCCTCTCATAGTTTTCCTCTCATTTCCACTCTCTTCTGTCCTTTCATACGGTCTTCTTTATGTGCTCTTTCCCTCTTTGCTCTTTTCCTCCTTTTCTCTTTCCTCTTTCTCTCTAGCTGGGTGTCAGTTGTGTGTGTGTGTGTGTGTGTGTGTGTGTGTGTGTGTGTGTGTGTGTGTGTGTGTGTGTTCAGACCAGGACTTCAATACAGGAATGAAATCCATGTCTAAATGTATTACATATAAAGCACACACACACACACACACACACACACACACACACACACACACACACACACACATCACTGTATTCCCTCTGCCCATTTTTATCGCAATTTCCTCCCCTCTCTTCTATTTTGCTCTTTTTATCCACTTCAATGGATTCTCTCTCTCTCTCTCTCTCTCTCTCTCTCTCTCTCTCTCTCTCTCTCTCTCTCTCTCTCTCTCTCTCTCTCTCCACCACCTCTTCCTCCTACTTTTTTCCCTCACCTCCTACGGGTTGGTCGTCGTCTGCTTGTTTGGCTTCCCGTTTTTTACGCCAATCATTAAAAACTTCGGTCCGGTTTCTTTTACTTTATGCATTCGTGACTTTCTATAAACATTTTCTTTTCACTTATTATCCCATTTCTTTCTTTCACCCCGGTTCGCCACTGCCTATTCTCAACAAGACTTTTTCTACCAATGAATAAACAAACCTTCACTTTCAAGGAACCAGTAGTCTATAGGGTTAAAATGAAGGGTAGATTCTCTTGAGGGTTAATTTGAGGGCTACTGATTCAATCCAATGTATGCCATAAAACCTAGCCTCTATTAGAAATATTAGGGTTGTCTGTTTCCTGGCATAGAGGAATCAGAGACTTTCTAATTCACAAAAAAAAAAAAAAAAAAAAAAAAAAAAAAAAATCCAACCATCCAGGTGATATTTCCTGCAATAACTAACATTGGTAGGCACGCCATTCGGTAATTAATATATATTATTTTTCATGCAGTGTTATACTCATTGAGGTGACATCTTTGATCAATAAAAAAAAAAAAAAACAATAATAAATAAAATTAAAGTAGAAAGTCTGCCACAAACTGATGATGTATGTACCTCTTCAAACGTGTGTAAACATTGATGCAATCGAATATTGATATCAGTGTTGTGTATTATTTTTTGGCGAGTGGAAAACATACTTGAATGTCTCTATTTTTCCCCTCAAT
>JAWQEG010009143.1:0-19114 GCA_033782935.1 Petrolisthes cinctipes
TTATTATTATTTTTTTTTTTTTTTTTTTTTTTTTTTTAAATCACCGAGTCACTTGTTAGACCATTCATTGCAGTACTTCCAGAATAATTACCTATCTTTCCATATTATAGCCTGTGTAAGAATATCTGTGGCCAACCGTACAGTATGGTAATATAAGCTCCATAAACCCGTAAACAAAAGAACCAGAGAAGTTTAATAATTTCCCCTCCGGTTATTGTAATGTTGTGTTGGTGTGTGTGTTTGTTTGTTCGATGATTTGTTTGCCTTTATGTTATCCTTCGAGAATGAGTGATGAGGCGACAGGACATCTTCCAACGACAGTACAATATAAAGGAATCATCATAAAAATAATTCCTCTTCTAACCTTACTATCAAAAGAATAATAGTGGTAAACATTAAAAAAAAAAAAACATAGGTAGACAGACAAAGGGAACACCAAACTATCAATAATACAAATAGAAAAAACTAAAGGAAATATAACAACAGACAGGAAGAGAGGACACAGATAAAGATAAAGATATAAGACAATGAGACGCACAAAGAAAAATGGATAGATAATAGATAGAGGAAGATGATGATAATTATAGTATGAAGACAAAGAGGAGGAGGAGAGATAGATAAAGGTGCAGATACGAGACGCAGAGAGAGAGAGAGAGAGAGAGAGAGAGAGAGAGAGAGAGAGAGAGATTTTTTTTTAAGAGAGAGAGAGAGAGAGAGAGAGAGAGAGAGAGAGAGAGAGAGAGAGAGAGAGAGAGAGAGAGAGAGAGAGAGAGAGAGAGAGAGAGAGAGAGAGAGAGAGATTTTTTTTTTAGAGAGAGAGAGAGAGAGAGAGAGAGAGAGAGAGAGAGAGAGAGAGAGAGAGAGAGAGACCATCGCATAAACATTTTCATAACAGACACAATCAATCAACACGAAGAAGAGACCCCAGAGGAACAACAATCAAACCACACGTAGGGTCGATTCCACAGTGGTATTCGTTTGTAAGCTTCCTAACCAACCACACTAGTAAGACTTCATTATTTTCCAAAATCTGAGTATCCGTATTCACAAAATCTATTAAGACAGTTCGATAATGATGATCACTGCATCGTTTATTGACCAAATTCATTAAATAATTCACTCATAAGTCATTAACACGGCTAAGATTCTTTCGCTTGCGTGCTTACAAACCACTACCAACGACTGTCAAATCGACCCATTGTCAAAACAAGATTAAATGCACACCAAAACAGACACACACACACACACAAGCAACAAGAACCTGGGTGGTGGGTAGCCTAGTAGGTGGGTAAAAGCCGAGTCGACGGAAAACGAGGAGTATTTACACTTGCATAATGGTCAAAGAAAACTGCCTTCAAAGGGACTCCCCGCTATATTTTTTCAGTGTTGCGATGGTTGGTTGGTTGGCCGGGACTGCTTCTTATTTACACCTACTTATCTCCTGTTTACCGTTTAGTGTGAAGTTTGTATGTTCGTTTACGGCGGAATAGGAATGGTGTTTGTGAATTTGAGGATGTGTGTGTGTGTGTATGTGTGTGTGTGTGTGTGTGATTTTCTGTTTCTTTAGGCTAGTTATGGCTGCTGTGTGTTTGAGTGAATGTGTGTGTGTTAGCTGTTTACCGTACCATGTTATATTCACGTGTGTGTGTGTGTGTGTGTGTGTAAAAAAGAAAGAAAGGAAAATACAAGAAAGGGGGGTGGGATCAGACCAGGGAGAAGAGCATGAGGGAAATAAATGAATACAAAAAGTGGGTCAAATAAAACGTTAAAGATAAAGGCAGAAGGTAAACAAGCCATTTTATCAATGATTAATGGAAGGGAGACAGACAGGTAAGGGAAAGCATACAAGCAGGAAGGGGACTAGAATATGAGAAGGAAGTCAAGCAAACAATAGCCTAAGTGTTGGTGCAGAGAGAGAGAGAGAAAGAGAGAGAGAGAGAGAGAGAGAGAGAGAGAGGAGCAGGAAGAGGGAAAAATACAGGTAGATTTACAGGATAGTAAGAGACAACAGATGGTCGGGCAGACGTGTTGATATGATGGTTCTCACTTCAAGTATCCGTCAAGTAGGAAATAACCCCTCTCTCTAATTAATGACGTATACAGTATAAGTAGGATGTCGCCATCAAGTGGGGCAGAAAAGAAGCAAAAGAACACCTTGAAACTTCACTGTCTCGAACTAGTGTGACACAGGTGAAGCACCCAACACCTCGAAGCTTTGCCTAGTTATCTCAGGGTCTCGCAAGAGTCACAGACTATTGTCTACTGACAAATTATAGTCTCAAGGTTGAGGTATATATAACCGTATACAGAATATATATATAAAAAAAGAGTTGGAGGGTAGGCAAGCTGGAAAAATAGTAGGGAATAGGTAAAAGGGTAGGGATAGGTAGGATTATTGGTAGGTTGGTAGGAAGGCAGGAGTGTAGGAAGGCTCACTCACCCACCTCCTCCCCCTTACCACAAGAGACAGGCGGCAAATTGGTTGTGTTGTGTGCTGACTTGCTGAGTTCTGGCACGTGGCCCTTGCTTCCCTTCTCTTACGTCTCTGGTGTAGCCCTTCCTTCCCTTCCTTCCCTGGTATTATCCCTACGTTCCTGGTGTAGCCCTTCCTTCCCTTCCCTGGTGTAGCCTTTCCTTCCCTTCCTTCCCTGGTGTTATCCTTACGTTCCTGGTGTATCCCTTCCTTCCCTTCCCAGGTGTTTTCCTTCCTTCCCTTCCTTCACATTCCTGGTGTTGCCCTTCCTTTCCTTCCTTCACGTCCCTGGTGTTGTCCATCCTTTCCTTCCCTCACGTCCCTGGTGTAGCCCTTCCTTCCCTTCCCTGGTGTCCAGTACGTGGTCCCTTTCCTTCCCTTTCTCCCATTCCACTCCGGGTAAGTAAGTAATGTCTGGTGACTCCTTTGTTTCTTTACCTCCCTTTCCCTTCCCTTAGCTTCCCTTCCCTTTCCTTGTAAATCTTAGTGTTTGGTTCCTATTCTCGTATCCTTTCCCGTTCCTCTTATATTGCTCCTCTTTTTTCCATTTCTATTTCATCTTTATTTCCCCTTCTTTGTTCTTTCCTGCGTCTTTTCCTTTCTTTTCTCTCTCCCAAAGATCAGGAACTAACTTTTCTGACTTCCACTCAAGCAAAATAAACTGTCAGAAATGGTAAAAGAATATGATGGTTGTATTCAGTTCCAATCTTTTCCTTACACTGAAAACAGCTGTAAAACATTAGAACACACTGTAGAGGAAACTTACATTACTTTCCCGTATAGTACATTACATCAGACTGACGCATACCAGTTACGTTGTTGTGAATATAAAGTGAGCATAAATTGGAGTTTCCCCTCTTATCTTCCTTACTATTGAATGAGTATATATGTTTTCTCATTACAATAGTGCAGTATCCCTTTTTATAACCAGCAAGATATATATAACACGTTCCCTATTACCTAGTTAACGTTAGGCTCCAACATTTAAAAGAACATTGCATGGAAGGTCATTCAAATATTTTAAAGTTACCCAACATTATCTCTCATTTTCTTAATATACCAGTGTTAGAAAACAGTTGCGAAAACGTGAATAGGGCAGAGTGGTAACACTGTCATGTGGCAACGCTGTACCGTCTGACGTTTGGCATAACCGCCGGAAGTTGTATCGTACCCGGCCTTTCACTAAAGTCCAAGTTGTTTACAGAAAAAAATAATTAATATATGGTAGCCCTTGATATCATCCATGACTGTTTATTGAGGTTAATCTGGATAACATACGCTGTGTAGTAGTTTCATTGTTCAGTAGGTTTTGAGATGCTCTTTTCTATCTGTTGCCAGGCATATGATTCACCACCATCAGCTGTTTCCACCTCATTGAGTGACTACACTACATTCCTCATGGTGCCAGCAGCCATCAGTGCAAAATGGAGAGTGTGGACCGAGAACAAATGTGCTTTCTTTCACTGTGGATATTCTTTTTTCTCAGAATCAAGGTAACCTATATTGTCTAATTGTTCTAATATAGTGAGTGTTATTAGAATAAGTATCGTGAGTTGGTTTTCTACCTGACTTTAAAGTAGGCGACCCAGGTTATATGCTAGCTGAGTTACAGTCGCCATAGGACTAAACCTAACTATACTGTATATTGTTTATTATTTTGTAATCTACATCTCTGGCCAACCAATATCAGTGCTTCTAGCTTGGCCTGTAGAGTAGAGGGATACACCAGGTATGATTTATTGCTTGGATTCTGAAGGTGGAACAAATCATTGGTTGTAGTAAGGATTATCATAAGAGTATCATAGCAAATTAACCCTTACAGATTTAGGCTGTAGTTTTTTTTTGTTTTTTTTTATCATGAGGGTTCACCTAGGCCTATGGACATTATCTGGAGTTATGTCCTTTATATGTATTTTAAAATGTTCTAGGGCATATCGTACCATAGAATATATGTTTATATTCAAATGGAAGAAATAAGTGTGTATGTGGAGAGGTAAAACTGGTTATAAAGATAAGGTTCGTAGAATTACGTTACTTGTGATTTTAGAGAAGGATTAATTAGGCTATACATAAAAAGTCTCAAATTGTGTGTGCCTATCTTAACCAATGTGTTAATATTATTAATGTGAACTTGGGCATAGTAATCTAGCTCTTTCCACAAGTTTTTTTTATCTTCGTTTTTCTTTTCCTGGTTGTATTTGACGGACATTAGTCAACTCGTACTGTTTAAATGAAAATGGGCATATATATTTTATACCACTCGTACTCACTCTTCACATAGATGATATGGAATAATAAGGGGATAATAATTACTTCTCTCTCTCTCTCTCTCTCTCTCTCAATTGTCCTGGGTGTGAATGGCGTGAGGTGGGCATCATTAGCTTATCTCTGGTACACGACTTGTAATACTTATTGGCCCTAACGTTTTGGGTCTGTCTGGGGTGGGTGCCGGACTAAGTGTTGTAGCGGCAAATACTCTAGTCTTATGAGTTACCTCTCTTAAGTGTGTCTATAATCCTTAATTGGTAGGCAGTCTATAAAAGTACTCTTTACTTGGAGGTTTAAGAGAGGTTTAGAGGAAGACTAGTGGTGAGGATTTAATCTAGTTGATTCAGTGAGACATGCGGACATATAAAGGTATTACAATATCATATGGGTAACAATAACAACCAATCAGAGAGCAGCGAGACATGGTGCGATGGGTCTCTTGATTCTGTAGCGTGGCAAGGTGGTGCGTGATCAAGAGCACCACATTATGACCAATCAGCAATGAGGGCTGATGTTTGTGGCGGATACATGATTCTAGCTGCCACAGTGTCATAACAACATTATCGATCAGTGACTACCACTCTACTTAAGAATGATACATGCGGTCACCCATTTTTAGTACCCTACTACATTTTTATTCCCTCTAATCGATTGATTGTTCGTGTCTGTCTCCTTGGTGTTGTTCCTCTACTATGTTTCCTAATGCGTCGGGCGTTGCCGTTGATCCAGGGGTGGGCGTTGGTCCCAACATAGAATATTGTCCTCCCAGTACTACGAGTATTAATTAACAAAATATTTATGTGGCAACGCTGTACTGTCTGACTTAAGTGGAAATAGATTTTTACAGATAACGGAGCTACTATCAATAAGAGTGGAACTTCCGTGTACAATCTTTCTAAGGAGGATAAATTTCCTGGAGAAGTGCTCAAGACTCACTACTTCTTGAGATTAGCTTGAGGTTACAAGTCACTAGTTTTTACTCAGTAGCTCAACTCCCCATAACATAGACAAACTCATAATCGTAAGTAATACTATGTGTGATTCCAAGATATATTATAGTTGTTGGTTTGAGCTATTTGTATAAGTATTTTGTGAGTTATTTGTGTAACATTTTCTATGTTTTAGTGACTTAGACGTTGAGAATAATTGTAGTAAGATTTTGTGTCATTAAATTGATGGTGAATAGGTAGTCAGAAATACGGTTGAGATTGATGTATTGTGTGTATTGTGATTTTAACTTTATTAAGAACTACACTCGGTTACGGATATATATTATTGTATATTTATAAGTGAATTATGTATTGATTGTATTTATTTGTCTTTATTACATTTGTTACATTGTTAATTGTACGTAAAGGTTACATACTAAGAATGTAACTAAGTGAATTCATGAGTCAGACTCTGTTAAGTTTTAGCTGACTGTCGTAAAGGATAGGATTCTAATTAGT
Organism: Petrolisthes cinctipes; assembly: GCA_033782935.1. Taxonomy (NCBI): domain Eukaryota; kingdom Metazoa; phylum Arthropoda; class Malacostraca; order Decapoda; family Porcellanidae; genus Petrolisthes; species Petrolisthes cinctipes. The sequence continues at coordinate 6,190 of JAWQEG010009143.1, forward strand.
ACCCTTTGGCCCCCTAGTGGATAACACCTGAATGGGATAACCAGTCTCGTTTAGTGAAGTAACCATTTTAAGGGGGTGCGGGAATAGGGGACAGGCTTGGGGAAGGGGGGGTTTGGGGGGTGCGGGAATAGGGGGACAGGCTTGGGGAGGTAGAAAGCCTGTCCCCAATTCCCGCACCCCCCTAACCCCCCCCCCAAGCCTGTCCCCCTACTCCCGCACCCCCCTAACCCCCCCCCCCCCCAAGCCTGTCCCCATATTCCCGCACCCCCTTAAATAATGTAAGGTTAAGAAGTGTGTTTTAAATGCACATTATCCCATGAAGATTTCTGAGGTAGCACTCTTGCCAGCTTGAGTATTCCATTGAGGTGGTAGGCAGGGTTACAACATCTATATAGGACCTCACCCACCCCATCTGCATCTTCCTCCGTCCCTCTCACCCAATATTAGCCAAATGTTCATTGTTGTGATTGCCTCCATTGGTGTTTACTGCGTGTGTAAATCCAGAAAGTTCATCATTGTGTGCATTATGTTGGCTTGTATTCACCGTACGTATACTCATTATGTTGGCTTGTATTCACCGTACGTATACTCATCCCCGGATCTCCTCTCGGTTCTTGCCATCACTTTGTTTACTCGTATACCTAGGGTTTTCTTTAGTATTTACACATTGGATTGTTTCTTCTACTGAGTGTATTACATCTTAGGCTCTCTTCTTCAGCATCTTTAGTTTTCACCATAATATATATCTGGGATTGTTATTACACTGCTTGTCGCTTGAGTTGTCTAGCTTTTACCGTGTGTATATCCAGGTGATTATTGTCACAGGTAGCAATTTAACACTAGCCTCTCTCTCTCTCTCTCTCTCTCTCTCTCTCTCTCTCTCTCTCTCTCTCTCTCCTAGAGACTGGCGTGAGGCAGAGGTGACTCCTATCTTCAAGAAGGGAGATGCTAGCCAACCGTCAAACTACAGACCCATCAGTTTAACCTCGATAGTCTGTAAACTCATGGAGAGCATCATGGTGGACAAAATAACAGCACACTTAGAATCAAATTTGCTACTGAGGGGTTCCCAGCATGGGTTCCGGCAGCACCGGTCATGCCTCACAAATCTGGTGGAATTCTTCCATTTTGTTTTCAGTGAGCATGATCGGGATAAAGCGGTCGATGTTGTCTACTTAGACTTTCAGAAAGCCTTTGATAAGGTACCCCACCGCCGCCTCCTTCGGAAAGTGCGTGCACTGGGCATAGACGGAAATGTGGCAAATTGGATTGAGAACTGGCTAAGTGACAGACGGCAGCGGGTGGTAGTGAATGGACAGGCTTCAGAGTGGGTGCCCGTTACTAGCGGTGTTCCCCAAGGTTCTGTTCTGGGACCACTACTGTTTATCATCTATGTTAATGACGTGGATGGTGACATGGTTGCCAAGATTTCCAAATTCGCCGATGATACTAAGCTTGGTATGAATGTCGCGAAAGAAGGAAATACTACCCGCTTACAAGAAGATCTTAGGAAGATCGGGGAGTGGTCTGACACATGGCAAATGCCATTTAACGTGAACAAATGCAAAGTTATGCATATAGGCCACAGAAACCCCCGAACAGAGTATAACCTTAAGGGCAATGCTCTCGTAAGCACTGATACTGAGAAAGACTTGGGTGTAACTATCACCAGCGACCTCAAGTTCTCAAAGCAGTGTATTGAGGCTGAGAAGAAAGCCCAAAGGATGTTAGGGTACATAAAGCGACAGTTTGGATACCGGAACAAGGAGATTGTACTTTGTACAATTCCCTTGTCCGACCGCACCTGGAGTATGCAGTCCAGTTTTGGAGTCCTCCTTACCGAAAGGATATCGCGAGATTGGAACGAGTGCAAGCCAGGGCAACCAAACTTATACCCTCTCTTAGACACAAGAGCTATAAAGAGCGGTTGGTAGAACTCGACCTGTTCTCTTTGGAAACCCGGAGACTGCGTGGTCAGCTTATCGAAGTGTTTAAAATACTACGAGGCTTTGACAATGTAGACTACAGGGACATTTTCCAACTCAGTGAGGGCACAACCAGGAATCATAGCTACAAACTTGAACTGAAGCGATACAACCGTGATCTGTGTGGTAAATTCTTTACATACAGCATCTGCGGTACTTGGAACGCGCTTCCTGCTGATGTAGTCAACAGCAACTCTGTGGATCAGTTCAAGTCCAGATTAGACAAAGCCTTAAACCACCGTCTAGGTGTTTAAGCCGTTGTGCGAGTGTTCCTTGATGGTTTCACATGACACATTCGAGGACGGTCGCCTACTTGCGCAACTAAACCCACAGGTACCCTCTTTGTATGGATCGTAAGGTCCCCTAGGGTACTTCTTTTCCTTGTAACTCCTTGTAACTCTCTCTCTCTCTCTCTCTCTCTCTCTCTCTCTCTCTCTCTCTCTCTCTCTCTCTCTCTCAGGTGGTATTGCTTGCAAAGATGTGGGCGAAATACTTTTAGGGTTTGAGCGCCCCTTCTTTTTCCTTCGTGCTTGTTATCCCTCCCCTTGTATCTTCTTTTGTAACTACAAAGACTTTCTAGACCAGCACGGTATTCTTTTTTTTCGAATTTATTCTCTCTCTCTCTCTCTCTCTCTCTCTCTCTCTCTCTCTCTCTCTCTCTCTCTCTCTCTCTCTCTCTCTCTCTCTCTCTCTCTCTCTCTCTCTCTCTCTCTCTCTTATTGTTAAGGACCTCACCAGCTACCTTATGCCGTGTGAGAAGGGAGGCTTTGGAACCTCCTAAAACAACGCCTTTTAACGCTCACAGGTTTCGAAAGGGCTGAGATTGAAGGGATCTCAGGCGTGTGGGGTACGAGTAATGGAGATGCCTCAGGACCCCCGTAGGTATTCTCTTAGATTAATAAGCCTGACCAGCTCCCTGTGACCGTTCTTAGGTGCCTAAAGGCTCGACTGCTCTTTGGTGAGAGAGCTTTCGTGCCTCGCTGGCTGCCAGGCCAGTAAAAGATCTCGGATTAAGTCGTGGACATTTAGTTTTACTATTTGCTTTAAGTTTGGCCGCGGATGGAGGATTAGTAGGGATTAGTAGGACGACGGTTACACTTCAAGCACCCCTGTCGAAAAATCAGAGTCCCATTTACTGAGGACTCTTGTGCTGCTCAGTTGGGAGCTGCGGCACGATTGGGGCCGTCCGGCCCAGGGGAGACCTTAGGGTTGGTGTGCTTGGCTCATAAGGTTTCTGTTGGCCGAACGACCGAAAACCTTCTAGAAGTAGGCGGATGAGACTTATGCGAGACCAAATCACATTACCCTTTCTTTTGTATTATTGGTCCTAAATTGAATTGAATTAGAGCGAGATGACTGGTCCATCAGCAAGAAAATTTACATGTACTACATGCAAGGTGTACCGCTGGTGTGAGGACTTCAGCGGGAGGAGTGCGAGCGACCTAGACTCCTCGAGTGTTTGCGACTTTTGCAAACTCGAGGAGAGGTTGATGAAGCACATCTCACTGCTCACGAAGGAGAACAACTCCCTAAAGGAGGAAGTTCTCCGAATGGACTCACAGAGGTGTGACTGCCATGTGAGAGACAAGGCAGTCCAAGGAGCTTCTTCACCTGAGAGCTCCACCACGGCGGTAAAGACCAAGAAGAAGAAGAACAAAAAGAAGAATAACAAGAAGAAGAACAACAACAAGAAGAACAACAACAATGAAGAAGGAAAAGAGACTGCAGAAGGAAAAGAGACTGCAGAAAAGTGTGATGGAAAAGAGGAGGAGAATATGGAGAAGGGAGAAAAACCCAAGACAGTTGAGGAGGGATTAGAGGAAAGTGAGGAATCAAATAAGAAGGAAAAGAAAATGAAGAAGGTAAAGAAGACGAAGAAGAAGCAACCTGGAGGAAGTGACGAGCCCGGCAGGAATTCAAAACACTCTCGGGTTCCTCACAAGGCATCTCGTGCTCCTACCAAGGAGAGGCCTGTGGATATACACATTGTAGGTGATTCCCAGGCACGAGGGCTGCAACCCCTAATGGCAGATCGCCTTCACACTTCTGTGAAGGTGAATTGTTTGCCAGGTTATGGCAATGCTGACCTCCGAAAGGAAGCTGAGAGGATCCAAACGTCCAGATCTGCTGTCATTGCACTCATGGTGAGTGGTAATGACATCTACCTGAGAAATGGTAGAGTAGGCATGACCGAAGGAGTCCTCTCGGATGTGCTCGGTGCAGTAGATGACTGTGGGTTAAAAACCCGCAGAAGGGTAGTTGTTGGCATGCTCCCAAGGAGAGGCCCTTTAGGGACTGCTCTGTCAAAGAACATTGCAGTAAATCAGCGCCTGGCTGATTTGTGTACTGCCGAGGGGGTGTTCTTTGTGGACCCCTACACCTCACTCTTTGGTAGAGACGACCTCTACCAGAGGGATGGTACACATCTCTCACTAAAGGGGAAAGAAGTGCTTTCCAAATTAATGGAAGACGCCGTCCGACGATGTCTCAGGAGCACTCGACAGAGCGTGGAGGAGAGCCCTCGTCGCTATGCTAGAGTGACCCCAGAGAAGACATTCGCTGAGATCCTGAAGAAGGATATCCCCAGCACTACCAAGACAATGTCCAAACCGGGAAACGGAGGAGTCTAGGGAGCCCTGCAGTTGGGGGTTCCCTGAAGGTTCTATTGTTCAACGCCAGGTCCATCCGAAACAAGTTTTTGGAACTGCGGGCCCTCGTTGCGACAGAGGAACCCGAGATGGTGGCCATAACGGAGTCATGGTTGAGAACCTCAGACAGAGATCTTGAAGGGGAATTCGTGATTCCAGGCTACCAACTCTTCCACAAAGATAGAGAGGACAGAGGTGGTGGTGGTGTGCTGTTGTATGTAAAGAACTCCATCAAATCGATGACCTGCAACATCACATCGAACCACGAGCTCCTTGGAGTTGACCTAGAAATAGGCACTGCAAAATACAGAACCCTGCTGCTTTATAGACCCCCTGGACAACTCAATGAGATGGACAGGGACCTATACCAGTTGCTGGGTGAAATAGTGGATGGCAGGGTGTGCATCCTTATGGGGGACTTCAACACACATGTTGACTGGGAAACCAGAGAGCCCTCTGCCGAGAACACACCACTCTTGGAGTTTGTAAATGATGAATTCCTCACTCAATGGGTAAGGGAGCCAACAAGAGGTGCTAACATACTCGACTTGGTCCTCACCTCCGAGGATGACATCATTCAAGACCTCTCTGTAAACGAAGAAATAGGTGGAAGCGACCACAAGCTTATAAGATTTTCAGTTAAGGTCCCTAATATGGAGTCCGTGACCCCGGTGCATAGAAAATTAGACATGGGGAGAGCGAACTTTGCAGGTCTTCGTGAAAGCGTTGCTGAAATGGAACTAGAAGAGGGAGAGAGTGCTGATGATCTGTGGAGGTCATTCTTGTCTTCCTTCATGGAACTTCAGTCGCGCTTTATTCCTCTGAAGGGAACAGGTCAGAAGTTCATTCAACCTAAGTGGTTTAATCGGGAAATCCGTAACCTACTAAGGGAGAGGAGAACTGCGTATCGTCGAGCGAAGACATCTGGGGACTTTGACGGTCATAGAAGACTGAATCGAAATGTGAAGTCCAAAATAAGGGCGGCTAAGCGTGCTGAGGAGATCCGTGTGGCTAGACTCTGCAAAGAGAACCCCAAGGAGTTTTTCAGTTATGTGAATGGCCGTAAACCAATCCGACGCAGGATCGGTCCCTTGGTGAATGAGGATGGAGCATTGATGCACTCTGATGCAGAAACTGCTAACCTCTTAAATGAGTACTTCTCTTCAGTGTTCTCTGAGGAGAGTGGTCCCATTCCCGAACCTTTGGACTCCTTCAGTGAGAAGTTGGAGTCAATGGTCTTCACCCAAGAAGAAATCGAGAGAAAAATAATCGAATTAAAAGCAAACAAGTCCCCCGGTCCGGATGGGTTCTTACCTAGAGTGTTGAAAGAAGTGCATGGTGAAGTATCACGGCACCTGTGCAAGGTCTTCAACAGGGTAATCCAGACTGGATGCGTTCCTAGAGACTGGCGTGAGGCAGAGGTGACTCCTATCTTCAAGAAGGGAGATGCTAGCCAACCGTCAAACTACAGACCCATCAGTTTAACCTCGATAGTCTGTAAACTCATGGAGAGCATCATGGTGGACAAAATAACGGCACACTTAGAATCAAATTTGCTACTGAGGGGTTCCCAGCATGGGTTCCGGCAGCACCGGTCATGCCTCACAAATCTGGTGGAATTCTTCCATTTTGTTTTCAGTGAGCATGATCGGGATAAAGCGGTCGATGTTGTCTACTTAGACTTTCAGAAAGCCTTTGATAAGGTACCCCACCGCCGTCTCCTTCGGAAAGTGCGTGCACTGGGCATAGACGGAAATGTGGCAAATTGGATAGAGAACTGGCTAAGTGACAGACGGCAGCGGGTGGTAGTGAATGGACAGGCTTCAGAGTGGGTGCCCGTTACTAGCGGTGTTCCCCAAGGTTCTGTTCTGGGACCACTACTGTTTATCATCTATGTTAATGACGTGGATGGTGACATGGTTGCCAAGATTTCCAAATTCGCCGATGATACTAAGCTTGGTATGAATGTCGCGAAAGAAGGAAATACTACCCGCTTACAAGAAGATCTTAGGAAGATCGGGGAGTGGTCTGACACGTGGCAAATGCCATTTAACGTGAACAAATGCAAAGTTATGCATATAGGCCACATAAACCCCCGAACAGAGTATAACCTTAAGGGCAATGCTCTCGTAAGCACTGATACTGAGAAAGACTTGGGTGTAACTATCACCAGTGACCTCAAGTTCTCAAAGCAGTGTATTGAGGCTGAGAAGAAAGCCCAAAGGATGTTAGGGTACATAAAGCGACAGTTTGGATACCGGAACAAGGAGATAGTACTTTGTCTGTACAATTCCCTTGTCCGACCGCACCTGGAGTATGCAGTCCAGTTTTGGAGTCCTTCTTACCGGAAGGATATCGCGAGATTGGAACGAGTGCAAGCCAGGGCAACCAAACTTATACCCTCTCTTAGACGCAAGAGCTATAAAGATCGGTTGGTAGAACTCGACCTGTTCTCTTTGGAAACCCGGAGACTGCGTGGTCAGCTTATCGAAGTGTTTAAAATACTACGAGGCTTTGACAATGTAGACTACAGGGACATTTTCCAACTCAGTGAGGGCACAACCAGGAATCATGGCTACAAACTTGAACTGAAGCGATACAACCGTGATCTGTGTGGTAAGTTCTTTACATATAGCATCTGCGGTACTTGGAACGCGCTTCCTGCTGATGTAGTCAACAGCAACTCTGTGGATCAGTTCAAGTCCAGATTAGACAAAGTCTTAAATCACCGTCTAGGTGTTTAAGCCGTTGTGCGAGTGTTCCTTGATGGTTTCACATGACACATTCGAGGACGGTCGCCTACTTGCGCAACTAAACCCACAGGTACCCTCTTTGTATGGATCGTAAGGTCTCCTAGGGTACTTCTTTTCCTTGTAACTCCTTGTAACTCTCTCTCTCTCTCTCTCTCTCTCTCTCTCTCTCTCTCTCTCTCTCTCTCTCTCTCTCCACGTACTGTCAGAGTTGGTGCCCTGTGAAATTAGTCACTCCGGTGATATTCATGTGAGCAATTGTGTGATATTGTGGCCATGTATAATGCTTGCATCGTGTGTGTGTGTGTGTGTGTGTGTGTGTGTGTGTGTGTGTCATCGGAAAATATGTACATGTGTGTGTGTGAATAAAATGAATGAGACCAAAGGGAGAAATAAAAGTGAATCAAACCCCTTCCATCTGTGCTCTCACTTGCCTTTGTCACACCTCGTCCCTTCCTAGAACACGGGTGAGTGGCAAAAGCAGACCGAGCGAGGGAGGAAGAGATGGACAGATAGATGAATAGAATTATATTTATATACAGATAGATGGATAGATAGATAGTTCGTCAGATAGATAAATTTGTAGACTGATATGTAGACAAACAGACAAGCAGACAGACAAATAGAACCAGACAGAGCGAAAAAAGAAACCTCTAGCTCCAGTCCCTGTTGTCATCTTCGTACAGTACCTTATTAAAGAGGTCATTATAAGGCAATTAGGGCAGCTGGGGTCGAAAGTAATGCGTGGGGGTTAAGGGCTGAGAAAGACGGAGGTAGAGAGCTGGGGAGTTGATTAAAGACATACAGAATCATAATGAGAGAACACCCTACATACGTCACCACATAACTTAATCTTCTGTATCTCACCAGTGGCAAGAAGTAGAAACTGAATATAAATGAAAATGTAATGTTCTTGGTGATATGAGGAATGTTGCACAGAGAGGATATCATAAGCAACAACAACACTAACAACAATAATAACTTCAACAACAATAACAACAACCAATAGTTCAGATAGTGGTGGTGGAGAGGCAGGGAGTGACGGGAAAAATTCGATAACCGGTGGTAACATTAATCCTAGGTCCATTCTCTTTCCAATATACGACCCCTTCCCCCCTCCCTCCCTCCCTCCTCTCTCTTCTTTCCTCTCCCCCTCCCTCCCTCCCTCTTCTTTCCTCTCCCCCTCCCTCCCTCCCTCCCTCCCCTCACCCATACCAACCATTCCCTACCCTCCTCTCTCTTCTTTCCTCTCCCCCTCTCTCCCTCCCTCCTCTCGCCCATACCAACCATTCCCTTCCCTCCTCTCTTCTTTCCTCTCCCCCTCCCTCCCTCCCTCCTCTCGCCAATACCAACCATTCCCTACCCTCCTCTCTCTTCTTTCCTCTCCCCCTCACTCCCTCCCTCCCCTCGCCCATACCAACCATACCCTTCCCTCCTCTCTCTTCTTTCCTCTCCCCCTCCCTCCCTCCTACCTCTCGCCCATACCCACCATTCCCTTCCTTCCTCTCCCCCCCTCCCTCCTCTCGCCCATACCAACCATTCCCTTCCCTCCTCCCTCTTCTTTCCTCTCCCCCCCCCCGTACCTACATCTCCCCTCCGTCCCCTCCCCCTGTAACCTATAGCCCTATCCAATGGCACCTACCTCTCCCCTCCTCTACCGCTGACCTACATGTCCTACAATATAATGCCTGTGTTATGTTTTCAATATCTAGGTTGTGTGGTCCTTCATATTGTTGTTGTTGTTATTGATGATACAGTTGTTGCGGTTGTACTATCGTGGTTGTAGTTTGAGATCGTTCTTTCTGCTACTCTTCGTGTTGTTGTCATGATTGTTATTGTTGTTGTTATTGGTGTTATTGTTGATTCTTCGTGGTTCTCATTTTTTAGATTTGTTATTCGTGATGTTGTGGATGTCATGATTGTTATATATATATATTGTTGTGCCTTGGTTGTTATTATTGCTTATGCTGTTGTGGTTGTAATGATTGTTGTTGTTGTTATTGCTAATCTTATGCTGTTGTGGTTGTAAAGATTGTTGTTGTTGTTGTTGTTATTCCTAATCTTATGCTGTTGTGACTGTACTTGAGGTTGTTATTGTTGCTGGATCCTTATTCTGTTGTAACGATGATAATGGTTGTTATGGCTCTCTTTGTATAGTTGTTGTTGTTGCTATTGTTTTTTTCTGATTGCAGTTGTTGTTTGGTGTCGTCGTCGTCATTGTATTTCTTGCAGAATTTTCAGTTGCGTCCGTCTGTCGTTCAAAGATACGTACAGTTGCAAATACATGAAACGAGACACGCCTAAAACGGGGGCCCCTCACTGAGCATAGAGTGGGACGAGACGCTGTGTAGAGGCGACGCGTCCTATTTATTCTATGCTTGATGAGGGGCCCCGTTTGAAGTGTGGCTGTTTCATGTGTCCGCAACTGTACATATGCGTTCAATCGTATTATTTTTTCTTTTTATGTATGCGTTCAATCGTCTTAATTTTTCTTGTTATATATGCGTTCAATCGTCTTAATTTTTCGTTTTAGCTTCTATCATACACCCTCGATCAGTAATATTTGTTTGGCTTCTGTTAAACCCGGATAAGATTTAAAACACAAGACAAACAAACAAAATAAACACTACAGCTTAGATGTGTATATATATCTATCTATCAATCTGTGTAACTTTATCTATCAATCTGTGTAGCTTTATCTATCTATCTGCCTTTATATATATATATGGACCAAAGAATAAAAAGTATAAAAGTGAGGAGGTGTGGAAAGGGAATGGACGGCACGACACATTTTTCATTTCTCGTTGCAGAAGCAAAATATATATATATATATATATATATTTGTTCATGGTAAAGGAAAGAGACAGAGGAAGGTAGACAAAGAGAGTAAGAGACAACACACATACTCACAAATTACTGTACAGTTTCTCACCACAATCCCTAGCCAACTTAGGTCGAAGCCTGAGATCTGAAGTAGATGATTTCTGGACGACAGCCCACCCAAACCATCACGAGGCCACACACATTTCGAACCAATGAAGGCTTTGGGTGGGTTGTCGTCCAGAGATTGCCTGCTCCATATATCGGCCTTCGACTCAGGTATATAAGCTAGGGATTGTGGTGCCGACTGTACACTTGTGATACATGGTTTCTGACCAGGAATTATTACACCAAGTCATGGCCAAACGCAGACCAGACTTTTAATTCATATATCCAGGTCCAGATCTGGTAATGCATAATATTTGCCGTATATATTGACCATTAAAGTAGTCACTAATATAGTTTTTTATTATATGAAATTCAGGTATGGATGAAAGATGTATCACGAGTGTACATACACATACTGCGCACTCTTACAATCCAGAACACACACACACACACACACACACACACACACACACACACACAAACAAACAAACAAAGGGACACACAGAAAGATACACACACATACAGAGAGAGAGAGAGAGAGAGAGAGAGAGAGAGAGAGAGAGAGAGGTGAACCGTGCCTAAGCATCCATTGAGAGCAGCTGACGAGGCACTAACAAGAGGAATTGAGGCTCCACCAACTGAATAGACACACACAGGCCTCCTTGTTGTAGGCGGGGGGAGGAGGAGGGGGGCAGTGAGGGGCGAGGAGGAAGGAAAGGGTAAAGGAGGGAGTAAAGAAGGGACGAGGAGGGGGAGAATTTATTGTACCTAGGTGATAGGAATAGGAATAGAAAGGGGACAACTGCATCCTTCTTGTAGTTGTTGTTGTGGGGGGAAGGAAAACGATGGAGGAAAGAAGTGAAGGAGGGGGGGATTTATAGAACCTAGGGAAGAGGGGGACAGAGTGAATCCTTGTTGAAGTTGGGGGGGAGGGGAGGAGGAAAATGATGGAGGAGAGAGGAGAAGGATGAAGGAGGGGCGAGGAGGGGCATGTAGAGTATTGAGGATAGAGGAAAAGGAATGAGAGGAACAGAATGAATGAAAGGGGAAGGGAAAAATGGAAAGAGGGGAAATTTATAGTGTCTAGGGGAGAATTGAAGGTTATAAGGTATAAGGGTATAAGAAAGAGAAGGGGAAATTAGAGAGAGGAATGGGAGGGGGAGGAAAAAAAAAAGATAAGAATACAAGATGTTACCGATAAGAACAGAGAGACTACTTCGTCTTGGTAGTTTTCCTGAATGTTGGAGGTCTACTAATGTTACCCCAATTCCCAAGGTCCCTCCTTCATCTTCAGTTGGCGATTACAGGCCGATTTCCATCACTCCTGTGTTGTCTAAGGTGTTTGAGAGGCTGGTGGCTGTGCGTTTAAGTAACTTCATGGAACGTAATGGTGTATTCCCACCCTCACAGTTTGCATATCGAAGGGGCCTTGGCACGTGTGATGCACTTCTGTGTCTCTCTCATGTACTGCAGAATGCTTTGGAGTTGGGTCGTGAGGCTAGACTGGTGCAACTTGACTTTTCTGCCGCGTTTGATAGGGTAAACCATCTGGGTATCCTCTACAGACTTCGCTCTGTTGGTGTTGGCGGTTCAGTCCTGTCTGTCTTGTCACAATAGACCGCGCTATTAATTCGGGAGAGATGCCAGTGACCGCCAGAAAATATATTTGGTAATATTATTATGTGGTCAACTAAATAACCTACGATTGTGTTGTTGTTTTGCAGACTTAAGTGTGCGATGAAACACATAAATATTTTAATTCCCAGATATTCTGTTGTTTTATAGCTCTGCTGAAAAATTATTTGCCTATTATATAATTGTATAACGTATCCAAATTCAAGTTTAATTATCATATAATTAATAGATATATCCAACATGTTTCATTCATCAGTCTCTACGCCATGATGATTTACACAAATTTCTAACTCCGAGTGGAGCTGGGGAGTTGACCACGACCAATTGTGAAATCTGGCGGTCACTGGCATCTCTCCCGAGTTAATAGCTCGGTCTATTCCTCACTGCTCGATCCCAGTAGGTTGTTGTGGATGGTGTGCGGAGTGAACGAGTAGAATTAGTGTCTGGGGTGCCCCAAGGTAGTGTCTTAGGGCCGTTGTTTTTCCTACTGTATACCTCTGAACTCTTTAACATCTTGGAGAATGACCTGTATGGTTATGCAGATGACTCCACTCTCATTGCTGTTGTGCCGACCCCTGGTGCCAGGATTTCTGTTGCTCAGTCATTGGATCGTGACCTGGATAGAATTAGTGATTGGTACAGGTTGTGGGGTATGAAGTTGAATGCTGGCAAGACTAGGACAATGGTCGTCTCTAGGTCTCACACGGTGTGTCCTTTATCGCCACACTTGATTCTTGATGGGACTGTATTGGAGGGGTCTGAGACACTGGTTATTCTGGGAGTTACATTTGATGCCAAGCTGACTTTTGAGAGGCATGTTCTGTCAATTTCAAGGTCTGTCTCCCAGAAGTTGGTTATAATGCGTAGAGCTTGGCGTGTGTTCGGAGATCACTCATTGTTACTGCGGTGTTACAACTCCTTTGTGTTGCCTCTGTTGGAATACTGTTCTCCATTGTGGTGTTCAGCAGCTGACTGCCAT
>JAWQEG010009144.1:0-10000 GCA_033782935.1 Petrolisthes cinctipes
AGAGAATTGGGCATCCAAACACCTTCTTCCCCTGATAGTATTTCGGGTCATCTCTTTTCTTTTTTTACACACACACACACACACACACACACACACACACACACACACACACACACACTCCTACATCTGGCTCTGCTTCTAATCATACATTCATCTATTTATTTCATCCCCTCTCTTGTCTCCTATCTTTTATCTACCTCTCATACCTCTTCGCCTTATACAGTGCAATCGAAGTGAAAATTTAATCAATGTGTGATACTCAGCTCCCTCTCTCTCTCTCCCCCCCTCTCTCTCTCTCTCTCTCTCTCTCTCTCTCTCTCTCTCTCTCCGTGTAATATCACACTGGGTGGAGAAAGAAAGAAGAAAGAAAGGAAGGAAGGAAAGAAAGAGAAGGAATGGATTTGCACTTTTGCTTCCATACGATCCCCTCTTTCACTCATTACGACTTTTATCATGTCTTTTCCCTCTGTATCAAACGGCACAACAAGCTGAGTGTGATTGGAGAAATGGAGACAGGATGGAGAGGACGAGGCAAACATGTACAGATATAAAGATAGATAGATTTGATAGATAGAACACATCAGAGAAAATAAAAAGAGAGAAATTGAATGAGAAACAGAGACAGAGAGAGACAGAGACAGAGAGAGAGACAGAGAGAGAGAAAGAGAGAGAGACAGAGAGAGAGACAGAGAGAGAGACAGAGAGAGAGACAGAGTGTGTGTGTGTGTGTGTGTGTGTGTGTGTGTGTGTGTGTGTGTGTGTGTGTGTGTGTGTGTGTGTGTGTGTGTGTGTGTGTGTGTGTGTGTGTGTGTGTGTGTGTGTGTGTGTGTGTGTGTGTGTGTGTGTGTGTGTGTGTGTGTGTGTGTGTGTGTGTGTGTGTGTGTGTGTGTGTGTGTGTGTGTGTGTGCCAGTGCCAGTGCCATGGAGACGTGTGGCACCATAGAGACACTCCCCCAGGTAGAAGAGCCTCCATTTCGTTACTTCCGGGGCCAAACCATCACAAAACGATTATCCTCGCCTCTCCAATGTCGGGGTGGTGGATGTAACTATCGCAACCCACTTTACTGATTGCCAAACACTCATGCAAACAGACACAGACACTCATTCACACAGACACACACACACACCAAAAAAATTCACACACACGAGACACAAACAGACAAAAAATTTAATTCCACATACACAAACAGACACAAAATTTAATCGCACATACACACACGGCACAAACAGACACAAAACACCAACACACACACACACGACACAAATAGACACAAAACATCAACACACACACACACACACACACACACACACACACACACACACACACACACACACTTAAATAGGACACCCAGAACACGTGGAATCAATCACACAGTAAACAACCTCTGACACACTTAGATTTAGGGCATCAGCTAACATAAACTGACACACGCTCAGACAACACTAAGGATACAACACAACCAAGAAAGACACATGGAGGGGCATAATGAAGCACTCCTATGAATACACTATACATGAAGGACACATGAAAGCACACACTCCCAGGATACATGAAAGACACACCCAGAATACGTGAAAGACACACCCAGAATATATGAAAGACACACCCAGGATACATGAAAGACACACACCCAAGATACATGAAAGACACACCCAGGATATATGAAAGACACACCCAGGATACATGAAAGACACACACCCAGAATACATGAAAGACACACACCCAGGATACATGAAAGACACACACCCAGAATAAATGAAAGACACACACCCAGGATACATGAAAGACACACACCCAGAATACATGAAAGACACACCCAGGATACATGAAAGACACATACCCAGAATATATGAAAGACACACCCAGAATACATGAAAGACACACACCCAGAATACATGAAAGACACACACCCAGAATACATGAAAGACACACCCAGGATACATGAAAGACACACACCCATAATACATGAAAGACACAGTATACGGGACAGGTTGGATGGCTGCATAACTGAACACCAAATAGCACGAATAACAAATGAGATAAATAAATCGAATATGGGTTTATAGAAAAGCTAAGAAGAGCACCAAGTAGACCCGAGGAAAGAACACACACTCTACAAAGACAGGAACGAAAGACAGGACACATGTTCACTCGTATACATCCCTAGGGCAAACCAAAGCACCACATTGCCTATATGAAGGTAAATGTATAGCATATCTTTACCTTGGCTTATAGCTTGGTTATTAGACAAGTACTCCACCTGGTCAACTGTGGCTATCGATCTCGAAATTTAAGCAGACAGTATAGTCGCGGCACATAGTCCTTGACCAGGGTGTAAGGGGAAATCTGTGCAAGGACTCTGTGCCGCGACTGTACATCGTAAACTAAGACTAGACCTTTTTCATGTAGGATATTCGGGACAGTACACGGTGGATCTGTTAAAAGTCAAACAAATATAATAGTGACTGTGCCAACTTCATAAAACGTTCCTACATCAAGTTACACAAGGCAGAGCGTAGTGCTGTATATGTACAAAATCTAGTTGTAGTTGAATGTGTACAGAAACCTTTATAATTATGTGCTATTCTTTTATGTCTCATGCTTCATTGGCTTCTCTGGGTATAATTTTATGCCTCGAGTTATTGAGAGTCTGGGAAGTTCGTCAAAGCTGGGACCAGAAAACTTCCCCCAGTTCATTATATTTTTCTCTATATGCCGTTCAAGTTTTTCGTATGGGAGAGGAAAGTTTGAGGGCAGCATTACACCTGGAGGTGATTAGATTCACATCATACTTGAGCACTACAAACCAGTAACACACACACATCAAATGTACATATAAATCTTACACATCGACAACGACATATACACATACACGAAACACACACATACAAAGCAATCCCCTCACCCAACACACGCCTCACTATGATGGAATTCTTAATCACTGCAATCATCAAAACCAACCTCCCGCACCAACCCCCAGTGCCCTGGTTGATGAGAGGCTGTGGCCAGTTTATCTCGCAAAAGCTCAGGCTACCCAGAATTAATATTGTGCGCGTAATTAATAAAAATCTAAGGCTATGTAATTCATTAACTTCAATTAGTAAATTAAAAAAAACATGATTTTTTTGGTTAACATCATGTGTAAAGAGAGCCTGCAATTACTATCCAACACCAGAGATGAATGTGAATATACTAAAAATGCATAAATAGTGTTCGTCTTATGGAAGGCAAAAAAATCGTGTGTTGATAAATCTCTTTCTTCAACCCAAGCAGCAAAGGGTATTGCTATATGACTGAGACCGAGGGTTTTGCAGAAACTGTTCAGGGCTTGCTATTGTTAAAGGTGAAAGTATTTTCAGCTTCTTTTGAGTCCACTGCACATTTACACATTTACATGTGCATTTTCTGCAGCGTTTTACATATAGTGTTCTTACCCTTTTCTCCAACGTTCTTTTCTTACTGTCAACCCCCCCTCATTTTTTTCTCTCTCTCCTCACCTTTGTGTTTTTTACCTTCACCAAGTACCATCATCATTATTCTCCCTTACCACTAATCATCATTACTCACTCTCACCACTTCCCCTTGGAACCCACTCTTACTCAAGCAGTGTTTTACATACTAATCACCAGATACCACCCAGTGTATTGTGTTGATATACAGTTATGAGATATACTACCTACAGGTAAAGATAACATACAATATGACTTGTTCAGTCATATAATATTCACTGCAATGTCCTCGTAGATGTCTACAGAAGCATTTATGCCAGACATTGGTCAAGTTATGAATATAAATACAAACGACTGGAAAACTGGGCGAGATGAAATGGCGGGAAACTATTAATTAAATTACGTGAATCGAACAGAAACTGAAGAAACGTAACTAAATTTAATGGTACGAGAAAAAGATACTCACGATTATTGAAAGCCCAGATTAATACTCAATGAAATTAATATGCAATAAAATAATGTGATATCGTGTTGTGTTATACATACTGTTATTTTATTCAAGTGTGGAAAAATATTGACACTTCAATATGTTTAAAGATGTAAAACAGATCATTTAAAGTGAAAATCAAAGAGTAAATTAAGTCGGACAATAATTTGAAGCTTGATTTTTCCTTGTCAGATATTTTACAGACGATTTCTTGGATTGCCTTCCTCAAAACACTCACGTCTCAGCTTATGTCGTCCTTCTGTTCACCACTTCTTCCAAACTGTTCATATTATTAAAGTGAAGCAACACGCGTTAGGTCGACAGCATCAGATCAGCGTATCGATCAATCAGATGTAATGCTCACTACAGTTATATATATTGTAACTTTATATATTAATCCAAAATGTTTAGTGAAACCTTGTGTGTATTTCATAAAGATGATAAAAATACGATTTTTGTCCGACTGAACCGTGCACTAATTAAAACTGAAGTGAATGTACTTTTATTTCCAGTAAACTTAATTTCATTGATATAATTTTTTTTTTCTCGGGTGTAGTCCAAATGGATTATATACAAATACAATCCCTCTACACACCACAATCATCACATGCAAGACGAACATAATCACCACGTTCCCCACAAACACATTTCCCACAAACACACACTACAAACACACTGCAAAACACTGACTACAAACAAACTCACAACAAACACACTGCAATAACACACTCACCACGAGTACACTGCAATAACACTCACTACAAACACACTCACCACAAACACACTCATCACAAACACACTGCAATAACACACTCACCACAAACACACTCAACACAAACACACTGCAATAACACACTCACCACAAACACACTCACCACAAACACACTCACCACAAACACACTCACCAATAACACACTCATCACAAACACATTCACCACATTCATCAAAATACACAAAAACAAATTACGACGGACACGATCGCCAAACACAACACCACACCACAGGCACACAGTCAACCTCCACAAGTATCAACAATCACTTCCTTCCTTCCTCACCTCTTCTCTCCTCGCCACGTCACGGAAGCCACGGGAATAGACTAACCACATTCAGCCTCAACACACACACACACACACACACACACACAAACACACTCACTACAAACACACTCACCACACACACACTCACCACACACACACTCACTCACCACACACACACACACACACACACCATATGAAACACACAAGTCTAACCTCGTCATTAAACACGTATAGGCTATTTATTATCAGAAAATCAAACTTCGGGCACAGAGATAAATTTTTTCAGAGTAGTTTTTAATGTAATATGTTATGTGTTAATTAGATCAGTTAGTAAGTCATCCTGAGCCATGGGAGGTGGTGAAGGCTCAGAATAAACCAGTTGTAGTTTCAGATTTCTTTCCATTATCTTGACACACATATTATCAAGGTAGGGAGATTTCATGTTATGGGAGTGAGTGTGCGACGTGCCTTGAGAACGGAAATAACAGCTGAGATCACTACACCACTCACTAACTAAGCCACTAAGGTCTCTCTCTTTCCTGTGGAGGCACCAAGATCTATCATGATGAAATATCTCGGAATTCGTCTATACTAAGATACATGTGTTATATTATATTGTTGTTCATTTGTAGGTTAACTATTACTCTGGTCACAGTCACTGCACACTCAAAGGACACACACACACACACACACCCTTCACAAGACAGTACTCTATGATGGGGGGCAATGAGCAAGCAATTAAACAACCATGACGACCATATATTCCCTTCAAACATCTGTGGTCCTTCAAGGATATTTGATTATTTTTGTCTCTCTCCACACTTGCCCCCAAACAAAATATGCTTAATATCTCCTTAGATTTCCTTGTCATCACTGTTAAGGTAGAAAAGCAATACTGTACTCCAATTTATTTAGCATGTGTATATTGAATCGTTACTCATATCTCTGTCAGGAATGGTAGGCTACTCGAAAATAAAGAACCAGTTGTTTTGAGCATCTCACTGGAAAGCCATTTGTAGTTCAGTGAGCGTTCACTTGTTATGTGCATTAAGAAGAAAAACCGCACTTATACTCATTGCAATAATCTGTTGTTAGAGTACCAACTACAATGAATTAATCGATAAAAATTAGTCTCGTGTGCGAAATCGTTTACGTGTCTGCATCCTGAGTGACGAGGCAGAGTGTGTTAAAACCTATGATCACAACTTCCTGTGTCAAGAGATTGTATCACGACCTTCTTTTACACCCTCGAGCACGGATGATTACCGGTCTATCAAGAATAAGACTTATGAGCGGCTCCGACTGACTAATGCCTTCCCAAACACCCTAATTTCTCGACAAAGTTTATATAATCATGTATGAAAATTAGATAAAGAGATATAAATCAAGATACTGTGCAGAATACCGGTTACTTACGCAGATATAGAGCCAATAAACATTAGAATCGACAGATATTTTTTATTATCGAATTGTTACACAAATACCAACGTCAATAAAATGTGAAAAGACCATCCACAAAGATTCATTTATACAGAGCTCTAAATTTTACAAAACCACAGTATAAATGTTCAGATATAGTCTGTTACCAATTCATAACATGGCCATAGAAGAAGGTCAATTATATTCCAAGATGCTGTGAATGAAGATGAAGCTACTCTCACCAGATAGTGACGTGTATAAGAAATGTCTCTACATCTACAGTAGTGCTGCAGAATGGAATTAAGCACTTGACACTTTAAAGCTCCACTGTCTGCATCTAGTGTAACATGTGCAGCATCAATCATCTCCAGATTTCATTCAATCATCTCGCATGAGTCACAAGCAACTGACAACCCACTGTCTCACATTTGCCAGGTTGTGACAAATCAGCCACAGACACAACCGTGAACGTTAATGTGTAGACTTTTAACACGGACCTCTGTTGGCTTTCAAAGAGGATCATAATAGTCTTTCATCCCTTAAAATTTCCAGCGTTTGTTAGATAAAGTAGATATATACAAAAATCTTCAAAAAGATAATTATGAAGATGATTACAAAAGGAAGAGAGATTCTACGACCATTATTTATTTCAATACTACTTAATCTACAGTACGAACAACAACTCTGGTCAGAAACAGAAAAAAACAAATAAAAAAAATCCTAAGTCCGGATTCGCATCCGGATCTCCCACGATACAATCAATTACTACCAGTCACAAGACCACTCTTGGTTAAAGTTTTCGAAAAAGTCCACACAAAACAGTTTACATCAACCTGCTAAAAAACAAAACAAATATAGTCAACCAAACATAAAAAGCAAAAGCATACCTCGTGACGGAGATGAAAAACGTCATTCTAGAACGTCATCTGAGCTTTTAAAAAAGTCAGTGTGTGCCATCCTTGAAGATTTTTTTTTTTTTTTTTTTTTTTAGTATCATATAATCTTATGAATGACTCTTTAAAGTGAACTAATAGTTTGGTAATTATTATAGTACAAGTATACCAGCAACCACCATCAACTGTACCTACAACTTCTCGTACTTCAGAACGTTCTCTCCTAGGCTAAACATATATATCCTTCCACAACAAACAAAAACAGCAATATATCTCGTCCATAGAACCCATCACCTCCCTACAGCACCTCTCCATAGAACACAGGTTGCCACACCATTACATATCAATCACACCTCCATACAATACCTCGTTAACCTTCCACACCATGTAAGTCTCTCCTTCACACCCCATTACATCAGATCTCATCCCCCATTCACGACAGACATTATTCTACATCATGTCGCCTCAATTCTCTACTTATCACACCACCAAGCATCCACACTACATCATATTAGCCTATCATAACATTCCACCTTTATAAACCTTTCACACCAAAACCACCACAACACATCTCAAACCTCTACACCTTATTAAACTTAACTACCACCTCAACACATCTCAAACCTCTACACCTTATTAAACTTAACTACCAAACCACAACGCACCCCAAACCACATCACGTCAGACCTCACCTGTACACCACGGCACCTCCCTCACGTTAGCTAACCTTCATCACCATCACCCATGTACAGTACCTCACTCCACAGCATCCCACCAATACAGAATCATCACTTTCTACAGTACAGAAGTCCCCTCTGCCCCCCCCTCCCACATCTACCTCCCCCTACACCCCCACCTCAGATGAGTATGTAACCACACCCACTAATAGGATGTTGGGGAAGAGGGGAGGGAGGAGTTATTACGAGTCCCCCCCTCCCCTTTCCCCAATATTCCCCCCTCCTGCTTTTCCCTTACACCATGTCTGACAACTTGCATATTTAATTGGCGCTTTGCATACTTAATTGTCAAACATTGGACCAATTTGCCTCATCCCTGCATGATCATCCTGCATCATCACCCCAAACAAAACTTTTACTGTTCATCCTCCAACAATTACAAGCATTTTGTACATTGTGCTCTTGATAAAACCAGACATTTATAATGGAGAGGAAATCCCCCAACTTTTTAAGGTTGAAAATGCATTGGAAAAGCAAGCAAGCAAGTATCCTACGGGAGAAGTTCACGCCCTTGATAAAGCATGCTTGCACTCCCGCGTCCTACCCCGGCCACCACAAGCAGGCAAGCAAGCAAGCAAGCACTGCATCTTGGCCCTAGGGCTCGCGCCAGTTGAAGGCACACGCGTTTCTTTTTTCTTCGTCATAAACAATCGGTCGCCATTTCCTCAATGCCCCAGTATCGATTTTTTTGCCAGGGTAATAGAAATGATGGTGGAAGGGTATGTCACGGTGGCCGACCCTGCCCCGGTGCCCCGTGTGTACGTGTGCCGGGCAGGGGTCAGGGGGCACTTATGACAGCGTGTAACCCCATGCCTGTCAATGCAGGTGGTAGAAATGCACTGCCCTGTCAGAATCTAATGCACTTCACTGTCTCCTAAAAGCTGTTTGGACATGTGTCATGCCTCGCCGCTCATCTCGACCGCATGACAACAGGAAAGTCTCTTAGTATAGTCTTACCGTTCGAAACATGCAGCTTGAAGATATGGCCAAGGACACCGGGAGAGCAACGCAAAACACGTCTACCCTTGATAAACTCTTGGTTGCAACTGTGGCCCGCGGACATGAGGGTAACTCTTGTATGTCCAGGTGGAGCTCCGTTTTCTATGAACGTGGACTCCGGATATAAGCAAAACGGACTGGCCACCTGGAACTACGAACACAGAGGCCTGATGACCCCGATAGAATGACAAAGATAAAATTATTGTCTCGTAACAGAAGGCAAAAGAAAACAGAAAGAGATGAGTTCTGTAGAGAGAGACAGGTGAGTCTACTAAGCGGGTTGGAGGGAGACGCATCGTATCAGGTGAGAGACGATACTTATACTTTCCATTACCTGTCTGCTCATCCCGCTAGGTCATGTTATCCTGGCCCACCTCGACCACCTCCACATCCATCCATCCATACGTCCCCATCCATCCATCCATCCACCATAGCCTCACCCACTTTTCATAGTTATCTATATATGGGACATTATTTTGGGCACTAATATTATCCGGCTTCACAGTATTTTTTTTTTTTTTTTTTTATTATTATATCGCATCGGTAACACAGCCAAACAAGAATGACAAAAGGGAAATTATTTACTCTCAGTCTGCCGTAACTGTGTCAATGAATGATGAATACAGACTAATGTTCCTACACAAACGTCAATAAAGAAGCGAGGGAAAGTGTGTATGGAGGCTGAAGGTTATTCTTGCAATCACGCTCAGACGCCGAGAAAATACTGCTGCAATATAATAACCGATGGCAACTGTCCGCCGGGTAGGGAAGCATCATCTGCCGAATTCTGAGCGAGGCAAATAGTCGCTGCTTTCCGAATACCAGTGTCTTATTATCAACAAATAACACTATATGGAAATATTTTTTTCCTAATCTTTTACGTGGTTGAAATATATATTTGGCTACTTTTGTGGTGGAGTTTTACCATGAGAATTAACATCGCCTGGCGTTAATCACAGGAAAATATATTAGTAAAGT
>JAWQEG010009144.1:15000-28891 GCA_033782935.1 Petrolisthes cinctipes
ATTATCTTGAACCAAACAACTTTATGATTTACTCCATATCTCACCTCTCATTGGTGCTCTAATAATTATCTAACTAATTAATTATATCTCATCCTTTCACCATCACCGTCTTCCTGCCTCACAGACGCTCACCTTCACTTCACCACCACCACCACCACCACCACCGCCATCACCCACCTACACCACCACCACCATCCACCTACACCAATCACCACGCCCTCACACTCACCTCACTCTCACTACCTATACTAAATCCTCAATTTCTTCATCTTAACGTCACCACCTGCCTCAAACGTCGTCTCTTCAACAACACCTGTCGCATCCCCCCTCCCCCCACCATCACGTCAACAATTACCACCACCTGACACACACACACACACACACACACACACACACACACACACACCACCTTCATATCCTCACTCTAACATCCACTGCACTTATGTTTCGTTTCATTTCATCACCAACTGTCTTATTTATGTTGCCACCACCTCACTTTCATCACCTACATAAAACTCTCTCTCTCTCTCTCTCTCTCTCTCTCTCATACATCACAACCTCCACGTCAACGTTTTCTTGCAGATCCTCAGCGTACCGTAAGGAGAGACAGACAAATGGTGAGTATGGACAAGTAAACATGCTTACATATCAATTTACTTACATACTTTCTTCTTTCATTTATTGCAGCAGTTATAATTCATCAAGTTTTTTTGTTTTGTTTTGCATTATCTAACCATGACTGTGATTAGAGACAAAAAAAGGAGATACAGTCTATATGAAAACAGATATAATCGACGGAAACTAACTGGAGCTACATACAAGGACGGACGAGGACAAAGACCAGCATAACATATAAAAAAAAAAAAAAAAAAAAAAAAAAAAAAAAAAAATATTATTCCTCCCACAACTTGTTTTTCTGGTGATGGAGATGCCAAGGTCAGCTCCCTAGCGAGGCGCCCTACTTCTCTCTCTCTCTCTCTCTCCCTCCTTCCTCCGTCACTATCACGATTACTAATACGAATAAGTGTACTTCTACGATTACTAAGAATATGAATACTTCTAACTATTACGAATAAGAGTGCTTCTACGATTACTAAGAATATGAATACTTCTACCACTACTACGAATAAGTGTACTTCTACGATTACTAAGAATATGATACTTCTAACTATTACGAATAAGAGTGCTTCTACGACTACTAAGAATATGAATACTTCTACCACTACTACGAATACGAGTACTTCTACGATTACTATAACTACTAAGAATATGAATACTTTTAAAACTACTACGAATGAGAGTATTTCTACGACTACTACGAATAAAATTACTTATACGACTACTATACGAAGATGAATAGGCTACTTCTACGACTACTACTACGACTACTAAGAATACGAATACTTCTACGACTACTACAAATATGACTACTTCTACGACTACTTTCTTTTTTACTTCCTCCATTTTTTTCTTTTCCTCTACTATTTACTCCTTCCCACCTCCTCCTCCTCCAATGGTTACCTTTACTTCCCCGGCCTCCTTCCTCCTCTTCCTCTAACCATCCTCTCCCTTTCTCATGCTTAATCTCCTCTTCCTCATGTTCCTCTAACCATCTTCTCCCTTTCTCATGCTCAATCTCCTCTTCCTCATGTTCCTCTTTCTGCTCCTCACTCTCTTCCTCCTGCTCCTCCCCCTCCTCCTCTTCCTCTCCTTTAATCATGTAAAGCCTCAGGTGAATTGAGAAAGGTGCCCAGTAGGTTTCATTAACTCCTAAACGGCCGCTATAACATTATTAAGTTGTATACAGACTAGATATGAATATTTTGTCATTAGTCTCTGTATAATTGTTTAACTATTATTAGAATATGTTTAGCTTTCATGGATTGACAACAATGATCTTTTTTTCGGCAGTAGAGCTTAAGATAAGTACAACAAGCCTTAAAGTGAATTAATAAGTAACAGATCGTTTGAAAAGATTAACATTAACATTCTCAAGCACGGTGGTCTTTAATCCTTCCAGCAGATGACAGACACCCCTTGTAAGGAGAATGCG
Source organism: Petrolisthes cinctipes (assembly GCA_033782935.1). NCBI lineage: Eukaryota > Metazoa > Arthropoda > Malacostraca > Decapoda > Porcellanidae > Petrolisthes > Petrolisthes cinctipes. The sequence continues at coordinate 17,054 of JAWQEG010009144.1, forward strand.
CTTTGGAGTCCTATACTGTAGCTTGGTCTTATCACCTCCATTGTTAACATCATAGCAGTAGCAAAATGTTTCTGGCATATCAACAACAGCTCACATAATGTCTGAAGGTTATCACAGCATCCAACACAAACTACTGTATGCATATGTTCCTTTTAGTCTCTTCACTCAAGTCTTGCCAAGCCTTCCAAATATTATGATATACTCGTTTTTGTTTTCCTATAGCCCTTGGTGTCGCTATGTTACTCTTTTCCTTATAGGCTAGCTGGGTCAGTTTAGTTCTCTGAAAATAGAACCACACGTATCGACTGCGCTGAATGGATAAAAATAATGTATGAGGGAATAAATTTAATTATGCTAATGACGTGAATATTTAATGTCTGAGAGTGAGTGATTCGACTAATTACAATAATGAATGGAACTGAATGAATTGGAAAAGACGAAATGTAATATAAAAGAAGGAGAGAAATGAGGTGATTTAAAGGAGGAAATTATTAACTATGTAAAGAAACGTGCAAAATATTATAATTTAATTAACACATATATAATAAACGTTACCTGTCGACTGCCTGAAGATATTTCTGGGCACTAAATTTCTTCGACGTTTTCCCTGTAAGTGTTTCGTGGCTCTGATTAGACTTTAGGACAATCAACTGATGTTTGACCCAATACAATGCCGAAAGGTATCACTGCCAGTAAAAGGGTTAGTCCAGTAGATAAACAATTTAAGTGTATACAGTTTTTCACTCTGGCTTCTTATACTTAATGCGTTTGGCGCTATGGGGATATTACAGTGTCGGTAAATCTGGAGCAACTAATTTCTCCAAACTATTCCATGCAAGAGGCCACACATCCACACACAGACACACACACACACACACGTCACTTCACCGCAGATAGAGCGTACAGACTGAATGGGTCTCAGCGTGGAATATACTGTATACTGTACACTTCCCTCTCAGATTTACATTGATATGATAATCAGATAACCAAAATACACACTGATTCGAGGTGGACTGACTTAAAATTCTCTTCCTTAGAATCTGAACATTAGCAAAGCACTTGCGTCATAGTCTTAATATAAAGTACCCATAAAATTATTATTACAATGTGCGTGTGGCTACATAGTTTACATCTGTGTTCTCTCTTATAACGTTACTACATGCAGTTACAAGATGATCAATAACCCTCGACTGTTGGCTGATATAATTAATTTATTTATTCCTGCTGTCTGACGCAAGATCTCCCTATAAAAAGTTCAGTGCAGTGTGTTCGTTCATCTCACCTCTGCGTCCCCTTCCTTCTTCCTTTTTGTATAGAAATCTAAATTAGCAGATTGTAATTTGTCTTATATTCTGAAGCTCTTAATGGTGACCTGACTGTGTACCATATGGACCCAACTTATGTTAAAACAGAAATATTTGACGAAGATAAGGACGAGATAAAAATACCATACTCAATTGATATCTCTGGATGCAGGGGAAACTTTTCAATCCCTCTTCACATTCGCATAACGGTGTCTATATTTTAAGTCAACAAAAACTAGCGACACCACAACAGAACTTATATATAATAATTATCGTACAGAACCGTCTTAAACAAATCTAAAAAAAGTGCTTTGTTTTTAAATACATAAAAGCAATTAGGAATGTATGAGCGGAACAACAGAACACTATCCTTTTTAGAAAACAAACAAATTTACTGGATGAAGTTGGTGAGCGCAGATGTTTTCAACTAAGCATATCGTGACGGTACGTTTGTGATGAGTCATTCCTAGACAGTGAAGAGGTGTGTTGTGGGTGCTGCCTATAACATTGTTAGTGCACCAAACTGAAATATTCCAGGCTGTGCTGTACCAAGACGGATCAATCAAAATATGGGATACATAAATAATATTACACATGAACCATGCAGAGAGTGTCTGTGCCACGGTGCATAGCCTACATGTGTGTATGAAAAAGTCTGTCTTGTACAGATGTGTACATACTGGCCTCTATCCACAGATGTTAGCACATCAGTATATTGTATAAACTGGAGTGAATCAGTTCCGTGGAGCACATGTGTTACTGGCAAGTACGGTGCTGACTTCAGACGAAACTTATGGCACTACCAGTATCATGTAAGTGATGAATACAACGTTGGAATGGAGGATAAATTTGCACTCACCATAACCTCTCCCTATACTCTCATACATCATTAATTATTACCTCCAAACATAACCATAGAGCCACCATGGCAGTTGAAGAGTCTAAAATAATGGTACTGCTGCTTCTGGTCAATGTGTGAGCGATACGTCGTCAGTAAATGATTTCTCAAGTTTCTACTGTCGAGCTTTATTACAAAGCATCCCTATCTAATTTAGTATTAATGTGCGAGGGAGATGATACAGACAGAACGAATAAACCATATATTTTCTTTATCACATTCCATAAACACACTAAAAAAAATTACTATGACGTATACTGAAGACAATAAAATTTAACAATACCTTTCACATAAATCATATCGACAAAATGACACGAAAATCAATCCATAACTTCTAGAGGTACGTGTGGTGAATAGTAATCATGCACCAAGGAGAGAAAATGCCATGGCGAGCCTTGTTTTCTACTTAGAACGTACAGTGTAATTCATAATAATAATTTCTTCCCTTCCCAGCATGATATTGTGACACTTGCCTATTAATTTCATGTCACTTCTTGCTTTCTTTAATTGGATCAACTCATACTTATTAAATAGCTAGGCCACCATATCCTCATTCCTGAGAAACAAACCCTGACCCTATATGACTCAGAATATTATGTAGATGAACTATACACGTATGGAGGAGGATGAAAGGAAAACAGAAAGGGAGAGGCAGGTCTTATACGTTGATATTATTTCGGAGATTCGAGTCCTAGTTCATCGGAGATTGTGAATATCTTTTAGAAACTCTAATCAATCCAAAACAATATAAAGAAAATTGTCCCAAGCACAGAGAGTTTCAATGAACACCAAACAGACTCCTATAATCCACAAGTAAGATTTTATGATAACAAAGACTGTGAATGTTAATAGTTCCCCCATCCCCCTTCAAGCCTCACCAGTAAGTCACCACCTGAACCGTTCTACAAGAAGAGGGAGAGTGGAAACAACGAGTGAGAGCAGCGGTGGGCCAGGCTGCTATATTTCCCAGTGACGCAAGCAAAACGGGTTCCCAGAAGACCAGGGAAATCCCCGCTGGCCAGCCTGTCTCCTTGCCCGCCCATCCCACACCACGTGGAAAATGGAACACTCACAACATTACCTACAGGGTGGTATGCACAACACATAGTCACAGAAAAAGTGATACACGTAGCAGATAAGAACCTGTCTAGACTGAACCAAAGAGAGGAGGTAATATTTATTACCTAATATACAATGTAATAATCCCAATACCCAAATCCAAATCACCCAAGTAAGTCAGACCCAGAATTTGATCCATTTAAATTCTAGTCGTACCCACGGGGAATCGAACCCCGGACCAGAGAAATCTCAGTCGGTAATTCTACCGGGTAAGCCAAAGAAGTACTCCGTTGGCGTAGCTTTCAAATTCAGGGTTTAACTCTCAGGTCCGGCCATTACAACAACACCACCGACAGACTGGCATGTACGACACTACGAACAGCTAGATACTCATAAATTAGATACAGTTGCAGTAATATATAATGTTTCCAGACACCTATCATACCGTATATTGGTAGTTGGTAACTTTGATCTATTAAACAGACGAACCCGAGGAATAACATCCCTTTGTTAAAATTGTTTATAAACTGATTATTTGCTCATTACCCTACGACGAATGCAAATAGTATGCATTCATTTATGCCCTGATATTTTCTTTACATGCTTATCTGAAAAGAAAAAGAAATATTGCCTAAAAAATTCTTTCCAAGACTTTCTCGATTTATACACACAGAAACAAGATCAAAACGTAACCAATTCTTATCATTCAAGAGACGTTGTGGTTACGTCATATCCGGATGAACTGAACAATTGTCGGAAATAAATATTCTTCTTTTAGGAAGTTCTTTGGCTGTATGTAGGAAAGTATTATAGATCCAAAAGTAATCAGTGCTCAATATGCGTGAAACAATTTGAACCACAGTAAGAAGGTTACCGAAATATTAGTGCTAGATATCAGCAGTTGTTCAAATGTTTTAGGTATGCATCGGACACCACACGCATCGATAATTATGTGAGCTATCGTATACACCATAATAATGCAGAATAAGTGATTGATAATTAATTTAGCGATATAAAAAGAAATATCACGTGATGAATGGTAGCTTCAGTATACAGAGAGCTTGGCTGGAAACCCTCACCTGTCAACATTGCTTTGGTTCTAGGCTACAGTATCTGAGGTGACCAGGATGTTTGTCACTCATTTCCCGCCATCACTGGGAATGCCTTGACTGCCCAAAACAAGTGAATGTAGAATAATAATTAATTTTCGTCCTTGGGGCAGTACAAGAAGAGTAGAACCTCCCGTTGCTTACCAGTGTACAGTTGCCTTTAAAAAATCGACACAAACTTTTAATTAAATATTTGTCAATTCTTTCATGTACTCTTATGACTGAGGTTTGCTTTGATAAGAGAGATCATGCTTGCAAACAACTGAAATTTTCTGCTAAACCCAACGAAATCTAATTCTGCTCACTACTAGAGGGAAATTGTCACATACTTATCTAACCTAATATACATCGAAGCTAATGCAGACAACTGTACCAATAACCTTGTTCCTACCTGCATCGGCAGTGTGAAAAAAGTAGCGATAACATAAACAACTGCATTAATATTATCTTCAAGAATGCAATGTGAGTAATGTAAATAGATGTAGTGAAAAGGGAGGCAACATCATGTAACAGGATACTTAATGAGGAATGAAATGGAACCTACAGTATTCAAGTTAGTGGCTAGAAAATAATAGTGTAAAACTTGAGCCTTGTGGAACGAACACTTGATCATAATAGTGGACAATAAGTTACACTAAGGCGAATGTTGCAACAAGAAAACCAAACGTGATCAGAAGGGAATATAAACACAGATATAGCATTAAACGACTAGATAACACATAAAGGGAGACTATATGCGCCCTCACCAAACAGGGAACACACACACACACACACACACACACACACACACACACACACACACATATCAATCACGTAGTACCAACTTATTTTTCCTCCCTCTACCCTCCTCTCCCCTTCCCACCACCCGAGCTCCTCATTACATCTCCCCAGCGCTACGAAAAAGACCCAATAAAATGTGCACATCTTTCAACTCGACCCTGCCCTCGGAATACAAAACCACCTGGCCCCATCAGTGACTGGCCCGACGTCTGATCGTGTGGGAATCTGCTATCGAGGGTTCTGTCTGTCTGTCTGTTTGTCTGTTTTCTCCTACGGCGACAGGGAACCAGAAGCCACCCAACTCCGATCCAGTATCCCCCCCCAACCCCGTTCCAGTAGTCACCCAACCCCGTTCCAGTAGTCACCCAACCCAGTTCCAGTAGTCATCCAACCCAGTTCCAGTAGTCATCCAACCCAGTTCCAGTAGTCACCCAACCCAGTTCCAGTAGTCACCCAACCCAGTTCCAGTAGTCATCCAACCCAGTTCCAGTAGTCACCCAACCCAGTTCCAGTAGTCACCCAACCCAGTTCCAGTAGTCATCCAACCCAGTTCCAGTAGTCACCCAACCCCGTTCCAGTAGTCACCCAACCCAGTTCCAGTACTCACCCAACCCAGTTCCAGTAGTCACCCAACCCAGTTCCAGTAGTCATCCAACCCCGTTCCAGTAGTCACCCAACCCAGTTCCAGTAGTCACCCAACCCATTTCCAGTATCCCCCCCCAACCCCGTTCCAGTAGTCACCCAACCCAGTACCAGTAGTCACCCAACCCAGTTCCAGTAGTCACCCAACCCCGTTCCAGTAGTCACCCAACCCAGTACCAGTAGTCACCCAACCCCGTTCCAGTAGTCACCCAACCCAGTACCAGTAGCCATCCAACCCAGTTCCAGTAATCACCCAACCCAGTTCTTTACATCTCTTCAACATTGCAGGAGTAAGCAAAAAAATTATGTGTGGATTTTTACGATACGTTTACCAAATGTGGATCTCCTGCTGGTTACCAGTGACTGGATTTTGGTAGATATCTGGATCTGGATCTGGATTCAAGTCTTTTTCTATACCTTAGTGTTAACATATTGGGGGATATGATCAATTGTCACCCTTGGCTGAAGTTTGCTATGTACGAACGCTCCAATTTTTAGTGCAAAGTAAATTAGGTCATATTTGATATTAAAGTCCTTACATGGTAAACTAGATCATAAAGTGAATTAGAGTGCAATTTTCATTAGAGTATATGGTAAATCAAAGTACAAATTGAAGCTAAAAACTGCATACAAGAATAAAATAAAATTACAATATAGATAAAAGGGAATGAACAAACCCACAAATTACCTTAAAATCATAAGAGGCACATTAAGGAAGACAAAGGCTACCGTAGACCCCAGGTGAAACAGGTCCTAAACTCGTTTCCCACTTTATAGTTGTTCATATTTGACCCTTAATCACTACTTCGGCATTTTTATGGGCTATTAAACCAGGCTGGCGCCCTTCTCTTGTCTCTATCGGAACTGTCTGTGTGTGGCGAAGGGTTGGGGTGCGTCTCACAAAGTACACGAATTGTGTGTGTGTGTGTGTGTGTGTCTGTCTGTGTGTGTGTGTGTCTGTGTGTGTGTGTCTGTGTGTGTGTGTCTGTGTGTGTGTGTGTGTGTGTGTGTGTGTGTGTGTGTGTGTCTGTGTGTGTGTGTGTGTGTCTGTGTGTGTGTGTGTGTGTGTGTGTGTGTGTGTGTGTGTGTGTGTGTGTGTGTGTGTGTGTGTGTGTGTGTGTGTGTGTGTGTGTGTCTGTGTGTGTCTGTGTGTGTGTGTGTGTGTGTGTCTGTGTGTGTCTGTGTGTGTGTGTCTGTCTGTCTGTGTGTGTGTGTGTGTGTGTGTGTCTGACTGTGTGTGTGTGTGTGTGTGTGTGTGTGTGTCTGTCTGTCTGTCTGTCTGTCTGTGTGTGTGTGTGTGTGTGTGTGTGTGTGTGTGTGTGTGTGTGTGTGTGTGTGTGTGTGTGTGTGTGTGTGTGTGTACAAAATAAATGATATACTGTAACTACCAAATAGATAATGTTGGGGTCGAGGGTGCACGGAGGTAAATGACCTAAATCACCAAGAAATAAACAAACTGGACCAATGTACTGTTCTATAATAATTTATATAATCTAATGAAGTAAACTGAATGTCATCATATTGACAGCTTGGCCCCGTTACCTCCTGGCTGACACCCCATACAGGCAAGTACTCTTAGGGACTGATAGGCTACATCTAAACGTCTTACTTTTACTACGGTTAATAATTATATTACTATAGGCAACGGGCCACTAAATGATGAAATATAAAGAATAAAATCTTTCGTCTCTAAACATAAAATATTGTGGTGTAGTGTAGGTCATTCATGCACCAGTGTGTTGTTATTTGCATTCGTTACTTCCGTGTATTATAAAACCAACATTGGCAATATGAGCCAAGGACGAAATCGCAGCATCAAATGTGTGTAAAGTCACGGTGAGAATCTGGCTCTCACCACCACAAGAGGTCAGTCTGATCGCTCTGTTGGTTGTGGGGAGGTTGATACACATTTTCATTGACATGCTCTTCATGTCTGACCGATTCACAACAGTGGCGGTAACATTCCGTCGCTCCTACTATGATCTTAGTAATGCTGTAACGATAAAATTGGGATAGAAGCCAAGAAAGGTCACGACAAAACCAACGTTACCATTTAGCCACCAAGATGTAATTGTTTACCGTCGTTTATACTTAGTTAAAGTCACAAGCTCTTTTATAGTTCTCATCACAGCCACCTGAGTGATTAAACTGTCCTTTGGAGGCCACGAATGGAACTTATCAACTCTAATGTGAGTTTTGTGTTGCTCTGACTCTTGAGCTGCTAATCTTCCTGTCACAAAATTTTCAGTCATGTGTACAATTCTATTCTCACGTTCAAATAAAAGCATTTTCTGATTTAGTGCAGAGTTATGATATTGACCTGAACTTCCATGATTGACATTCGATATAGGAACAAAAAATATGATTTTGTTCAGTGGTTAGGGTGAGTGTAATCAACAATTTTTTTACGTTGTATGCTGAGGCTACTGTCTTATAACTCTTTCTTTTGAACCAGCTGTTAAAGTAAGCTACAATATTTTCTTACTGTACATATGTCTTGTTATATCAAGTAAGATGTACATACCACAAAACAGAACATCATGCCAGAGAAAATTTGTCTTCTGGAATGCGCTGTTGGGACGTAGAATCAGTTCCCAGCCAACATAAAAATTAATACCCCCTTGAAAACAACATACAGTACATAGCTTCGATGGTGAGTAGCAAGTGCCCGAGTAATAAAGTTCATCCATCCAACCAACAAGTCCGTTTCTCATTCCTTCGTCAGCGTTGCAGCCCTAAACACGACCCATTCCTTATTCCATTCATTCCCCTGGGGTCGTGCAGCCTCTCCAGCGCCTGCAATGGATATATCATTAGCGAGCGACAAACAGTGCAAACAAAGCCGAGGAACGCTAACTATGCGGCGGGCAAACAAGGAAGAGAGAGCACACACCGGCGAAAGAATATATATTTCGGGGACAAACCTCTCCTCACAGAAACACAACAAGCAGGGTACACAGAATTAGAGCAAAGTCAACAGCGTAGTTTTGCAGTCCGAGGTGAAGCTGGGAAAGAGGAAGCTAGGAGGGAGGGAGAGAGGGAGAGGGAGAGAGGGAGAGAGGGAGAGAGAGAGAGAGAGAGAGAGAGAGAGAGAGAGAGAGAGAGAGAGAGAGAGAGAGGGTGGATGGGAGATGAAGAAAAGAAGGAAGGAGAGAGGGTGGAAAGGAGAGAAAGGAAAGAGAGAGGTTGGAAGAGAGGTAGAAGTAAGGAGAGAGGGTGGATAGGAGATGAAGAAAAGAAGGAGATATGGTGGAAAGGAGAGAAAGGAAGGAGAGAGGGTGGAAGGGAGAGAGAGAGAGAAAGGGAGTTAGAATTAAGGAAGAGGGTGGATGGGAGATGAAGGAAGGAAAGAAGGTAGAAAGGAGAGAGGGTGGAAAGGAGAGACGATGGAAGGGCAAGAAAGGAAGGTTGAAGGAAAGAAGGATATTTAGGAAGGAGGGAGGTGTTATGTGAACTAAAGGAAAGAAGGGAGAGTTGGGAAAGGTTGAGTAGAGCAGAGGCCAGAGAGGAAGTTAGAGAGAACAAGAGAGAAATGAAATATGAGACGGGTGTAATAAAAACAATAATTGAGAGAGAGAGAGAGAGAGAGAGAGAGAGAGAGAGAGAGAGAGAGAGAGAGAGAGAGAGAGAGAGAGAGAGAGAGAGAGAGAGAATAGAAAAGAAGATAAAGTGATTAAGGACTGGAGAGAGAGAAAAAAAGCAAGATGTTGGACAGACGTGAGATAAATACTTAATGATTAACAAGAAACAAACTGAGGAAAAAAAAAAAAAAACAGAACAAGAGGATAGAAAGAATAAAAATAAAACAGGTGAAGAAAAAATGTAATATATATATACTGGAATACACAGTTATATAGAGATAGATAGATAGATAGAAGATATTAGTATAGTGATGGACTAACATAACTATGGACACAATAGATGGATAATAGAAGAACAGACGTATAATGAATAATGTCTCTCTATGCATTCACACTATACCCTTTGTTAAATTTAATTCATTATTGGATTGAAACATGATGTAACTATCCAATATCAGTTTTTTTTTTTTTTTTTTTTTTTTTTAATATTCGAACTTATTTAAAGTGATCATTAGTATAGATATATCCAATTGTTAAAGACTCCATATCCTCAGACGAAATTTTACTGACCTCGAGTATTAATTAACACTATCTTGGAAAAATTACCCGATTCAACTCAGAACGAATAATTCTTACTGTACCTCCTTGGAGTTTCCTTACTAGGTTATCCAATACTGATAATACTGTGTGTAGTTCTGCATGATCTCCCTATACTACACAAAAGATCCCTAAGTACAGTTGGTCACGGGAACTCTTACACAAGCCATATGGATAGAGAGGTCATTATTCTGAAAGTACTGCAGTGAATGATCTACCAAGTGACTCGGTTACTGCAAAACAACAAACCTAATAATAAAATTGCATTATAGTTACGTAGTCTGATTATTTTCTATATGTGGTCAACCCTCGAAAACAACAGTGTGTGTACGAATTCTTGTGGCCAATAATACCAATACGTAAGGTACATACATACAGTCCATCGAGATTGGCTTCATCTACCTGTTTCCGGGCGTTGCTATCAAGGAATGTTTCCGGAGTGACTTGGGAAACTCCCGTGTGATATTCTGTTGAAACCTTTATTATTTATACTACTCAATAATATAATTTCACTTGATTCATATTACTTAAAAAAATATGTAACCGGTCGGAAATATAATTTATGTTCCTTAGCAATTTTTCTTTATAAATTCCATCCTAGGTTTTCCATAGTACATTGCATCGTTTCTTTCCGGCCTGCTTCGAATGGAAGGAGTGTTGGATAAGGAAGAGCTTTCTTCTTTTCTCTACTTTCCCTCACTCCATAAGAACAGTTAGCATGGCATATTCAAACAGTCTTGCAAACACCAATAACTCATTTACTGTTTGTATGTCCTATATTTATTTTTACATCTCCTAGAAAACTCTCTACAATGGCAACAATGAGTCTCCAAGGTCTGGCGGATGTGTTACTTCCCAACGAGACTAAGTAGGAAAAATGGATCCCCTTGAAGTAGGAAGAACTTGTGCGTAGGAAACGTTTGTGTAGTTCTTTGTATACTGTATAATTATATGTTATTCCGGAAACTCAGTTAATTCAACAATTGGGCTGTGTAAGTCAACTTGATTAAGTAAGTTGAACAGTTTGTGCTAAGCAAGAAAACAGTTATATATAACAGTAAAAGGTGTTTAGTTATTACTCCGTTTTCATCGCCGTAAGTAGTTGGAGAGGACAATAAGATGGAAAAATTACCACTACAGTGAAGTAAACCTCAGAAATACCTCCAAACAGCAAGTAATTTCTATTAACACAGACACAACCATCTCATGTGAAGCTCTATGCACTGTTCACAGCAATGGATGATAACCAAAAGATTTAAACAAAAATATAAAGCTCGGTTTTGCCGGACTGATCATACAATATCTGTATACATTAACCATTCTGCACATCCTAAACTTGTACGATATTTCCAGATTATAATATGTTTATATAGTCAGCGTCATTTTCTCTGATCAAACTAAAGTATAAAAGATTTCCATCAATATCCATTTATGTAACCTAACTTCATGCATGGCCTTTAGCGGCAACGTTCCCCTGAGTGTTGGGCTTGTACTAAATGTAAATAAAGAACTCGAATGAAGTGTTGTTGTTGTTGTCTGCTTTTCATAACGTGAAGTGGCAAGGTCAGTGACCAGACGGACACACAAAGGAGAACACATGTGCACCTGTGTGCCCTAATTAAACTGGACAAGAATTACCATACACACAGAGAAAATCAATGAGCAGCAACGGATGTCATTCTTACAAACACACTGGTATCATGCAGAGAGAGAGAGAGAGAGAGAGAGAGAGAGAGAGAGAGAGAGAGAGAGAGAGAGAGAGAACATCAGATTTATGAACGTCGTGTCTGGGGATGAGATATTGCTCTTTAAACTAGCCTCTCGCTGCTGTCTCGAACCTGACCCTTATTGTAAGTACCCTCCCTACA
>JAWQEG010009145.1:0-16545 GCA_033782935.1 Petrolisthes cinctipes
GTTTACCTTTTACCTACACGAGAATCAGTGATGCTTATTATCTCCGCCAAGAAGGTTATGTTTCCTGGTTTGCTTTGTTTGTCTGTCTGTCTGTCAAAGCACGAATACACAAAAGTTTATCGTGGGCTTTCATTAAATTATTATCAAAGGTCATGACTGGCGACAAGTCATTCGATTTTGGAAGAGATCCGGATCCAGAAATTTTTAACTACCCGGTATCTGTTAGTAATATATTTAATGCAAGAGTTTATTTTCCAACCAGCACAGTAAGAGGGATCTGGGTTCCGTGTATAGCTGGATTAAACAATTTGACATTTTTCAGTGTACCGTACTGTATATGCAAATAGTTTGTTCTAAACTTTGTCAGTGTAAATACGGTGTGCAGTATTTTTGTCAATTTAATAGTTTATGGAATGTTTTTGTCAAAGCAGCTCGGTTGGTATATGATATTTTGTCAATAGAAATAGCATACATAGGGTTTTTAGAGCCTGCATATAGTTGGCATTTCTATTTGTCAAAAACCACATGTTCCTTTGTATTGTGACATGATGTAAACCAGCCCAACTGCTCGTTACTGCAAAAATACATGTCGATTTAAATGTACGTAAATTGTGAACACTTCTGGGTGTAAAATAAAGGCTGAAGTGGACCAAGTACAATCGCGGCACATAGTCCTTGACCAGACTTCCCCTTAAAACCTGATCAAAAACTACTGTATATGCCTCGGCTGCACAGTTATAAGTATAGGAAGAAATCAAAGTAGGTGCGAAGTGTGAAGAGAAAAAGTTACCTTGGAATGAGGGTTCCAGATAACACCAATTATGATGGAGCATGACATTGAGAGTTGTTCCATTTCTAATAACTCGACGATTTTATGAAAATATAAGAAGTCTTCTCATGAGGAGACAATTACCTTCCATAATTGCAGTAGCCCCAATGATTCCTCCAAGCGCAACTAAGCTCTGAAGGTCTAATTATAATGACCGTGATTAATATTGTGTGACACAGGCTCAGGTGAATCGTACAGCTCAGTTGAGGTATCCCAGACCCAGTTGCATCTGTTGCATTTATAATTAGGCAATTAACCGAGTGTTCCAATATGTCTCTGTCTCAATGTTAGGCTGGCATACCATACCGTATAATATATTTGGTATTAATATTTGCCTTGATTTATATTGTTTCTGAAAAATAAGTACTGAAGTTGTAATTTCCATGAAAGTTAGTGAAGTTATTCATCCATTCTGTGACACACATTATTTGGAAGAACCTTTAACCCGTTAACTTTTTGTATGAATATTTCCGTTCAAATATTTTAGTTCAACGCTCTTTGTCAATAATTGTGACGTCACCTGCAATCAGCGGGGAAATTTGGCTACATATTTTACTTACAAGATTTTACAGAAGATAAAGAGGATTGTGCTGGAAGCGCATTACGGCGTCGATTTAGCAATCAATATATAACTGTACAGTACGCCATTGTTATTGTCTGTACAGAATGACATGTATGAAGAACCAACAGAACGTAACAGTTTATTATTATGTGGGACAACACAGTCTGAGTTCTTCATAAAACTTCAATAGGATTTACTTAATTTGAACAATCCTATTTCTACTGAAAATATTTTGGAGGGCAAATTTGTTGTGGTCCTCCTGCATACCATATTTCTCACTGCACTGTCATTCTGCAGTTAACAGTATAGTTTTTTATTAATATTATGGAACTGTAAATATGATGAAATAATAAGCTTTTAAAAAATAAGTGTTGCGTCTGGTTATGATCTAAGAAATCTGTCTGAAAGCAGTGCTCGCTTCGTGACGTTATATGTGTTGTATGTGTGTGTGTGTGTGTGTGTCACCGAAAATGAAGCCAAAATTTATGATGATCCATTCAACTGCAGTCACTTGAAATACGCAGCGCTAATGGATCGTCATTTAATTAAGGGAATGCAGTGAAAATGTAAATTGGTGCCTGGTAAAGCAGTGCAGGGAGAGTGAACTGGCAGGGGTGCAGTGTGCCAAACTAATTAATACATTGTCCTGTACTCACTTGAAAATTCAGGCCCGTGCATTGTTTGTGTGTGTGTGTGTGTGTGTGTGTGTGTGTGTGTGTGTGTGTGTGTGTGTGTGTGTGTGTCCCCTTCTCGTTCTATCTCTATGTATGTCTGTATGTTTGTTATAGTGAAATGCATGTAATCTGATCATTTGTGTACCGTTACTGACGAATTTTACTTCCTGCTGGTCAACATCAAATTCCCTAGCTGATAAAAAAAAAAAAAAAAAAAAAATTATAACCATCGGACAAGCAAACTATATTTTATTATAGGGCTAGTTGAGCATTTAATTTTTTTTATATATTTCAACATATATATATTCATTTTTTAATAAAGCACATTCGGTGTATATAATTATTAACCTACTTCCAACGGCATTCACTTCCGTACTATCACACATCATTATTTTACTGTATGAATAGTCATCTTTGGCATTATCTGTTAAAATATTTTCCATTTTTCGGTGTGGTGCTGAAATCGGATACGGACAAAGTTTGTGGATTAGGCTTGGGTTTACGCCTAGGTGGTTGAAGTGAGAGTTACAGATATATATATATAGCCAAGTACGGGGTGTGAGAGTGTGAGAGTTACAGATATATCGTTGTAGGTGTGTGAGAGTTACAGATATCTATAATATAAATGGCAAACTGTCTCTGTTTGTCCTCGTATAACTCGAAACGGTGTTACACCTACATACAACACCCATATATGTGTTCTGAATCACCATCACCAGGCGAAGGTTTAGGTATGATATAACATGACGTAACTCGACGTAAAAATTACGTCATCTACTATAAATCCGCTAAAAAAAACGGTTACACTCCCAAAACTATATATTCTGAATCATCACCACCGGCAAAGGTTTTTATGACGTAACATGAGATAAAAATTACGTTAAAATGTCAAATATTTAATTTATCTGTTAAAACCATAAGGAAGAGCTCGAACGGAAATTTTCCGTTATATATATATATATATATATATATATATATATATATATATATATATATATATATATATATATATATATATATATATATATATATATATATATATATATATATATATATATATATATATATATAGCCTAGTAGGTGTATGATACCGTCAAGGTTTACTGGAGTCGGACACAACTTGGCCACGGTTTGTGCATGTTGTTGTCAAGTTATACCCTGAGTAAACATTAATTAGGTCGTGCTGGTATGTCCTCTCTCTCTCTCTCTCTCTCTCTCTCTCTCTCTCTCTCTCTCTCTCTCTCCACAAGTTCATTAAGTTTTTTTCGTTTTATTACCCCCAGTTTCTGTCTCTCCCTCTCTCTCTCTCTCTCTCTCTCTCTCACATAAATCCATCCACTTATCCTTGCCCAAATTCATATTAGGAAAATTCAAGGCTGGGTGAGTGATGGGGTTCAATGTATGCAAGAATTCTCTCTCTCTCTCTCTCTCTCTCTCTCTCTCTCTCTCTCTCTCTCTCTCTCTCTCTCGACACAAGTCCATTATGATATTTTTTTATTTTAACTACCCCCAGTTTTCTCTCTCTCTCTCTCTCTCTCTCTCTCTCTCTCTCTCTCTCTCTCTCTCTCTCTCTCTCTCTCTCTCTCTCTCTCTCTCTCTCTCTCTCTCTCTCCACACAAGTCCATTATGATATTTTTTTATTTTAACTACCCCCAGTTCTCTCTCTCTCTCTCTCTCTCTCTCTCTCTCTCTCTCTCTCTCTCTCTCTTACCCAGGTCCATCCACTCTGAGCTACACTGATACATTTTCGACCAGGTGTAGGCCAGGGTACCATGGACGAGGGGTGAGGATGAGGGTGAGGGGGTTGATTGTATGCAGAGACTCAGTAATATTTGATCCGGTTCTCTGGATAGCCAGTCTTCCCGGATGTCCCTCACTCGCATCAGGGGAGTGGTTCTATCCCATGTATGATTGTATGTATGTATGTGTGTATGTATGTATTGGAGTCTACAGCATCAGGGGCGGGGATATGTATGTACCTATGTATGTATGTAGCTTTTGTAGGAGCACGTATGAATGTATTTACTGTATATATTGAGGTGTTTGATAGGTCAGAACAACCATTGGAAATCACATGACTTAAAATTTCAATAAGAACCAGTAAATGTCAGAAAACACTTATTATCTATCAAAGCGGGAAAAACTCTCAGTTACCAAAAAAACTAATTCGTTATCAGAATTATTGATTTAATGCTGAACAAGACGTAGTCATTCAAAGCTTAGCCCTGAAATTATCACTGTATTCTACAAAATAACTTGTCTCTTACAATACAACCCTTAGGCTAACTGTGTATGAGCACTACATTACGGCGTGCCAAACCAAACAATGGCCACGATGTGTGTGTGTGTGTGTGTGTGTGTGTGTGTGTGTGTGTGTGTGTGTGTGTGTGTGTGTGTGTGTGTGTGTGTGTGTGTGTGTGTGTGTGTGTGTGTGTGTGGCAATTACCAACATAGCGTGGATCAAAGCCCGCCACTGACAACACTGTTTTGGCGCTGAAATAGAAAGTTATGATGTGCACACGAAACATTTCAACTCCCCTCCCCTCCCCTCCCCCCACAGCGCAGTTCGGTGTTTTAATTAAAATGATGCTTAGCTTTGCCTTACCGTGTGCAGAAATATAAAGTTCCTATACGGTGAGGAGAGTGTCTTGGGATCTCGTGAGTGAGATTCTTTTTATCCTTCCAGATGATGTTGATAATTTTTTAGTTTTGTATGAATATTATTTGTTTATTATCCCATGCTTGTTGGACCTTTTGACTGGCAGTGAGATATTCAATGATGGTTTTCGTGAATACAATTTCTCTCCATCAGCCTAAATGGTTCAGAATATATAGCCTATTTTAACAAACCTCATAAATTTACATCTGCTGCTGCGGTAGAAGGCTTGTGAAATTGCCAACCGTGATGTATCGGAAAATCAATTCACATGTATAGGTCTATCTCGGTTTTCCAATACTGATATAGATTCCCATCATTTGTCACGAGGTTCCCTGACTTTGACTAGTGGTAATATAATCTGATCACTGAAAAAAAATATCATTCATAGGCACTGAAGTTTTTGACAAGTCGAGTGAGTCCTTTTGGCTAAATACTCGCATGTGTTATGGAATTATTTAGAGAGAATGAGAATCTAGAACGATCGAGTGATTGGAGACAAACCAAGAGTGAAGAAAGAAGGGAAGTGGAGGAGAAAGGTGAAGGAAGTAGAGGAGAGAAGTGAAGGAAAGTGGAAGAGGAAGGTGAAGGGAAGTGGAGAAGGGAAACAAAAAGTGAAGGGAGGCAAAATGTGTATGTGTGTGTGTGTGTGTGTGTGTGTGTGTGTGTGTGTGTGTGTGTGTGTGTGTGTGTGTGTGTGGTGGTGGAGGTAGATGATGGTGGATGTCAGTGGAAAATGAAGGTTTATTGAGTGGAGGGAGGTGCAGCCCAAAGGTGGAGGAAGATGAAAACCAGGGATGAAGGGGAGAGACAACGAGAAGAAGAGGAGGAGGGAGAGCAGGGAGGAAACATGGATAGATAGAGGGAAGGGCGAGACAAAAGATGGAAGGAATGGAGGAGGATACGAGGGGTGGATGGAGGGAAGGGTGAGACAAGAGGTGGAGGGAAGGGTGAGACAAGAGGTGGAGGGAATGGAGGAGGGTACGAGGAGTGGATGGAGGGGACAGGAGACGAGGGGTGGAGGGTGGGAGAAAGAGTGACAAGGGAAGGGAGGGAGGGAGGGAGGGAAGAGGGATGGAGGAGGCACCAAGGGGTAGAGGGATGGTAGTAAAGGGGTGTGTGGCCTGGCTTTAAAGAAGGATGGTGGAAAGGGTTGACCAAGGTTGTAAGATATATGTGTGTGTGTGTGTGTGTGTGTGGGTGGCTGGGTGTATGTATGTGTGTATGTGTTTGAGTATGTATGTGTGTGTGTGTGTGTGTGTGTGTGTGGCTGGGTGTATGTGTGTGTGTGTGTGTGTGTGTGTGTGTGTGGCTGGGTGTATGTGTGTGTACGTGTTTGTGTATGTGTGTGTGTGTGTGTGTATGTATGTGTTTGTGTGTGTGTGTGTGTGTGTGTGTGTGTGTGTGTATATGTATATATGTGTGGGTGTATGTATATATATGTGTGTGTATGTGTATGTGTTTGTTATTACTGTCTGCCTGTCAACAAACTACATATAACCTTTGCTCACTTTCCTTCCTATTGTAGTTACCTCACAAGAAGCGAGGCGTATCAGCTTCATGTGTGGGAAATGGTACGTTATGCTATTCAAGAGCCGTCCTCCATACTCTTTTATATGAGCTTGAAAAATAATAAATTCTATTTCATTTTATTCACATACGCCCTCACCAACACTCTCCCTCTCTTCCTCCCCTACCGTCTCTCCCTCTCTTTCTCCCCTACCCTCTCTCCCTCTTCCTCCCCTACCCTCTCTCCCTCCCCTACCCTCACTCCCTCCCCTACCCTCTCTCCCACCCCTACTCTCTCTCCCTCTTCCTCCCTAACCCTCGCTCCCTCCCCTACCGTCTCTCCCTCTTCCTCCCCTAACCCTGGCTCCCTTCTCTACCCTCTCCCTCCCCCATCGTCCGTCAGAGTACAGCATTTCGCAGTTTGTCGGTAATAGAGGACTGAACTAAGCCATACAGGGGGACGGAAAGGGGGCTATTGAACCCAGATAGCCCACCGAGGCTCCCTGGCTACCCTCGTTAGAACCATTTTCTCCTCTATTTTTTTGGCCTTGTTAATTTTTTTGTGCGTTTTCAGCTGGTTTTTTTTTTTTTATAAATATATATATATATATATATAAATGGTCGGCGGTACCTGGAGAGAAAAAAAAAAAACAAAAAAAAAGTTGGCGCCGACTACTGGGAACATTTTACCTCGTCGACTGAAAACTCAGAGTGAAAAATATTAACACTGTTGAAGGCTCGATTGACATACGCGTGGCATCTCTAGTGCAGGATTTTATTTATAATTTTACTTGAGGTGGAAACTGCAGCGACTCCAACATTTCACTTTTCTTAACATTTTCGGTAACCAACTTTTTTTTTTTTTTTTTTTTTTTCATATCACTAGTGAGGAATGTCTACTTAAAGGAATCGTATACTTTTGATATAAACATTAGGGTGTCTTGATTCCTCCAAAGTATACCAGGAAACAAGACCACACTAATAAAACTAATGGTGGCTATTGCTTGGAGTACTTTGGAGAAATCAGTTGCACCAGGTTTACCCACACTATACTACCCCATTAATTAAGCAGTTATTATTTGGTCACAGCTCATAACAAAGTGTATTAATGCCTTGGTCTGACCCCGGGCCTCATCCACGTTCACACCAGGCACTAAAAATAACATGACCTTTTCTCTTAAAGTGGGAACGTTCGCAGGGAGGACGCTTGCCACCTCCCCCTCCACTCCCTCATCCCTCTTCCTGGCTATCTATTCCTCCTTCCCTTCCAGTCCAGTCCCCCCCTTCCCTTCCAATGCACCGGGAAGGTAGAGGAAGGAGAAGAAGCTTTGATATAATCCTTAGTACACCCTTTGATCCTATTATGTGTATGGCATATAATAAACTTTGTATGTAACACCTTTCGTCAAGCATGTAACATCTCTTGTTATGTCACGTATGTAATAAGCTTCGTATGTAACATCTCTTATCACGCATGTAACATTTCTTGTGACGCATGTAATAACTTTGTCGTATGTAACACCTCTTGTCACGCATGTAACACCTTTTGTCACGCATGTAATTAACTTAAAATGTAACACCTTTCGTCACGACAAGTTCCTCCCGTGACTGATGGACGAAGGGTGGAGAGAGAGGGACATTAATTTTGACCCACACAATAGACAGATATATAGTATAATAAGAGGTCTAATAACAGTATGAGGTAAAATTTGTACCTAGTCCTTTGGCTGCAACTGTATAAAACTAAACAAAAAACAAACAAACTTAACAACATAATCAAACCCAGAGAAACAAACAAACCAACAAACCAACCAACAAACGCACCTGTTCACAATCTCACAAATACGGTCTCACTGCCTGAATATCCAAGCAGTATGTTGAGCGAGAGGCGACCTTGTGCATACCAATGAGATAATACAATTTTGTTGAGAGTAAACAAGTTATTACTCCAACTTAAGCGCAATATATATATACATTTTTTTTTTAGAGAGAATGAAACTATAGGGATTTTTTTCGATGGCTCTCATTACGTTATGGAATGATGATAGAAATAATATTGTACAAAAGAGCCATTATGGATTATATTTCGCCCTTGACTGATTATTGAATCTATATTTTGGTTTATTGATTATATATTATTCATTGGTGACTGTATATTATAGATTATTGATTAAATTATTGATTATATTTCTCCATTGTCTGATTAGTGATTATGTGTCTGATTATTTATTACTTTTCTGAGATGAAAGGCAGCGAATATAGGCTACATCAGTAAAGGTTCCCCAAATTGTGTTTTTATTTACAATTTCTCTAAGTGCAGTTAATAATATCAAGGAACTTCAGTTGTGCAAATTGAGGTAACTAACTGGTCGTATGAAAGTTATCAATGAAGAGCGGACACATAATATAAAATAATATAACTAATTCATTACCTAGGCTCCTACTATTATTGAAGAAGAGTTGATACATGTAATATTAAATAACTAATTCATTACAAAGGCTCCAACTTTTTGATACATGAATGAAAATTGGATCGGATTCCGCCATAAAGGGACCTAATGTGTAGTCAAAAATTTTAAGGTTAGCGAGTCCTTCAAACATTGCTACGAAACACCCACCACCTATATTGAAGGAGTATTTTCGTGGCATAGTCAGGAGGAATCAGAAGCCAGCAGATCTCATACACAATCACTGGGTCATTAATTAATCATCTTATCTCACAATACATAGGTGGGATGGAATTGCTCTGATGGCAGCTGATATTACTTTCAATTCTATAGTGTACAGCCACAATCAAATAACCGCTAACACTTTCCTTTCATCATGCAAATAAATCTGTATCATATCAAAATGTAATCATACAGAACCTTATGTCAACTCAACCTTCTGAATGATTACTATGAGGTGTTGCAAAGTCATACATATGTTGTTCTATATTATCAAAATATTTACTACGATGGAAGGAGAGTGTCGGTTGATATTTGATTGTGGCTGTACATTTCATTTCACATTACCATCAAACTGTATGAACCATTTACATTACCTTATAAGAAGTGAAGTCCTGGTAATGTTATCGTCTGTCGGTGAGAAGACTGCTGGAGGGTCACTAATAAATTCGAATTTATTTGGTCGAATCGAATTTTCTCGTCTTTGTATCAGTCCCGGAATGTTCAGAATGTTTGTATTTTATATTTCACTAGTTTCCTTTTTTTCTCACTTCTTGCTTCTCATATTGAGGCGACTAGAATTTTGATGCACTTTCAGATTACAATGTAAAATGGTAAAGTAAATGATTGTGTTTATATTGCATTTATGTATATCTTCCCGGATTTAGTTACTGTACTTCCAATACATATGGTCACTTAATTTTTAGCCGGTGTCAGATTTCGACTTTTGTTTAATACCACATTCACTCGTAATTTTGAAGTTTATATTTTTAATCATTAGTTTCCAATACCGTATCATGAAGTTTTAGTATTTGGAACTTCCTAAATGACACATACCACTGCTACTCTTATGCACAGCGTTAGAGAATTTAGTGTCAGGTTCTGTGTCATACAAGTTAGTGTTTGGTCAAAATAAATATATCAATCACCATATCCCATTTCCAGGATTATCGATAGTTTCCAGATCCGTATCAATTAAGTACTATATTTGATCACTTTTTAATTAATATACTCCAGTCTCCCCCTTCCAGATTTTTAGTGTCCAGTTGTGTACCATACGAACAGCACTGTACGTATAGGCTGCCTTGAGTACATTAACTTCGTCTTTGATAGCCCCGTTTGTTTCACAGGTACAGGGGAGAAGGAGGAGGGAAGAAGACAGTCATGAACCAACACCACTACTACTAGGCTACACGAGTCACAGGTGGTCAGGTCTAGTTAGTTAGTTACAGGACTCACACTGGTCTAGTTAGTTAGTTTCAGGTCTCACACAGGTCTAGTTAGTTAGTTTCAGGTCTCACACAGGAGGAAGTAGGACTGGGCCACACTCTATGTCCTTCCTTCCCTTTCATCAATAGTCAGTAAGTAGCACCTGGAAGAGAAAGAGAGAGAGATAAAATATATAGGGTTAAGTTTGGGGAGCCGGGGGGTGGGGGTGAGATTCAGAGGAAAAGACATTCAAAGGTATACAAAAGAATACATACAGACGAAATATTAATGAATTCTTGTAATTCTGTTTTGCCGTACTAACTCACTCCTGTCTATCATACCTCATCAAACATCTGTCCATTATCTCTCCAACTCTCCTCCACCAATCTTTCTCTCCAACCTCTCCTCTATCGTCTCTCCAACTCCTCCATCTTTCTCTCCAACTCCTCCATCAATCTTTCTCTCCAACCTCTCTGCTATCATCTCTCCAACTCCTCCACCAATCTTTCTCTCCAACTCCTCCACCAATCTTTCTCTCCAACCCCACCTCTATCATCTCTCCATCATCTCCACACCTCTCCTTCTCCACTTCCTCCTTAACCATCTCTCTACTCGCTCGTTTCTGCCGGCTCCTCCTCCACTTCCACTCTCTCTCCTTCACTCCCTCTCTGAACACCTCCTTCTCCGTCTCTCCACACCACTCTTCCTCCAACTCTTCTCATCTCCTCCTCCTCCTCCACCACTTCTCCTGAGGTCCTCCTTCAACTTCTCAATCACCTAATTTACTTCTGAAACACACATACAGAGAGAGAGAGAGAGAGAGAGAGAGAGAGAGAGAGAGAGAGAGAGAGAGAGAGAGAGAGAGAGTTAAAGAGGATATATGAGACAGAAGAAAGAGATGGTAATGAATTAAGTGGCAAAGACAGGAAGAGTCTTGTTGTTACACTGTGGGTGGGAGAGGGAAGGACTGTCTTAAATACATCCACTCACTCCACTCACATACTCAAGGACACACACACACACGATTATACACATACGCACGTACACAGGAAACACTCCAATTACGCTCATGTTCTCGTACACACACACTCGTACATACACGCACAAACAAACCTCTCTCTCTCTCTCTCTCTCTCTCTCTCTCTCTCTCTCTCACGACAAAGTTCTGGACATGTGGACATTGGCATATTATAGTGCAAAACTCAGTATCACTTTCACTAAGACAAAAAATAGTTACATCATTAAATATAAAATCTACAATATAAAAACTCTACAATATCAATAAATAAATAATAAATAAATAGATAAATAAATAAATAAATAAATAAATAGATAAATAAATAAATAAATAAATAAATAAATCCCTTGCCGATCCATAATAAAATTTAAATAATAAAAAAATAAATAAAAATAAATCCCTTTCCGATGTATGGGGATTCTAAGTTTCGGGTTTGACTTGGAATACGTAAGGTACTGTACTTGTGTGTCCGGTTGTTAATGGTAAAAGTCGAGCTTCAGTCCCCGGTGTGAAATGAAGTTTTGATTTAATTGACGCGTTAATGTTGTACTCGTGGCCAGGTTCCATTTAGACATCATTAGTAATTAGTCGTAGGATAAAAAAAAAATGGTACTGTTCACTCGTCATCAATTTTTCTCTTTTTCATGTTTTCCTATTGTTCTCTTTTCCTCTTCATCAATCGTTTATTTCTTACTTCTAGCTCTTCTTTCTTATTGTTTCGCTTCCTCACTCATCCTTTTCCTTCCCCCCCCCCCCTCTCTCTCTCTCTCTCTCTCTCCTCTCTCTCTCTCTCTCTCTCTCTCTCTCTCTCTCTCTCTCTCTCTCTCTCTCTCGTCCACTCATTCTCTTGCCATCCCTCCTTCTTCCCCTATTCATTCCTGCCACTCTCTTATCTATCGTACTCTATCCTCTGTCCTCTGATTCTTATCCCTCCTTCGTTTCCTCCATCCACTGCCTTCCTTTGTCTCCTCCTTTCCTCAGTTTTCTCTTTTCCTATTCTATCATTCCTTCCTTTATTTACCTCTTTGCCTTTTCCAATTCACCTCGTTCTCTCCACCACCACCACCACCTTTCTCTCTTCCACTCCTTCCACCTCCTTTATCCAGAACTTTACTGTCCCACTTTTTACTGCTTTCTTTCACCCTCATTCTCTTCCACGCTCTTCCAATTAATTCTGTTTTTTTCATTTTCTCCTTCAGTGTTCCTCTTTCATATCTCCTTCATAATTTCCCTTTCTCTCCATAATTCTTTTCTCTTTACATTCTCTCTTTCATCTTTTTCCTCCTCGGTATTTCTTTACCTCTCTCTCCTTTTCCTCCTCCTCTCTCTCCTTATCGTTTTTCCTTTCTCTCTCCTCCTCCTTGCTTTCTTCCTTTCCTTTCTTTTTCTCTCCTCCTTTCTCCTTTCCATTCTCTCTCCTCCTCCTTTCCTCCTTCTCATTTGCTCTCTCTCACTCTCTCTCTCTCTCCTTCTCATCTCCTTTCACACTCCTCCTCCTCTCTTCTTCTCGTCTCTAGTCTCTCCTCCTCCTCCATATTTTTCTCTCCTCCATTCCTCCTCTTTTTCATCTAACCCTGACACTCTTGCTTTCATGCCCCCCGTCTTCTCCTAGCTCCATATCATGTATCACACTCTTACTCATCCTCCTCTTACTCCACTTACTCCTCCTCCTCCTCCTACTCCACTTCTCCTACTCCTCCCCATCCCTTTCTTTTTCCACCTCCTCTTCCTCCTACTCCTACTCCACTTCTCCTCTTCCTCCTCCCTTTCTTTTTCTACCTCCTCTTCCTCCTCCCATTCTTTTTCTACCTCCTCTTCCTCCTCCTCCTTTTCCTACTCTACTTACTCCTCCTCCTACTACTACTCTCCTCCTCCTCCTCCTCCTTCCTTTCTTTTTCCACCTCCTCATCCTCCTTCATTCTTCCTCGTTCTTCCTCTGTTTTCCTTCCTTTTATTTCTTTTTTCATTTTCTCTTCTTTGCTCCTCCTCTTTCTTCTTCATCCCCTTCCTCCTCTTCTTTCTTTTTCCTCTAATTTTCACCAGATCCTCCTCCTTTTTCCTACTTCTACTTAGTTTTTTTTTTTTCCTCCTTGCAGTAAAATGGCATTGTTGAATCAAATATCTTCGTAAATACCGATGAGTTTGCTATTGTTTGAAAATTCTCTGTTCTCTCCTACTCTCTGTTTTCCCTTATCTTCACTCGACCTATTTACTCTCACATTCTTAGTTCCCAAACACTCCCTGTTCACTACCACGTCCAGTTCTCTCCTACACTACCTGTTCTTTCACTCTCATCATGATACACACACACACACACACACACACAAAGGGAAAGACATACACACTCTCCCTCCCTCCCTCCCTCCCTCCCTTCCTCTCCCCTCCCTTCCTCTCCCTCCCTTCCTCTCCCTCCTCTCTCTCTCTTTCTCTCCCTCCCTCTCTCTCTTTCTCTCCTTTACATTCGCCCAGGGATCTTCCACTAAATCATGCAAGATATATAATTCAACTAAAGGAGGAATTCTAGGGAACCTCATAATTCATCATCTCGCCCTTCTTTCTCTTCCTTCTTCCTTCTTTTTCTCTATACTTCTCACACTCTTTCTCATTCTTCCTTTATTTTAACTAATTTTCTTGGTCCACTTCTATCCCTCTTCTTCCCTTCTACTTTACTGTCTTTTCTCTGATACTAGAACTAAACATATCATTATCAAACAGTCTAGAAAAGGGAAATAGGAAAATAGGTCTGCTACTGTTTATAGGGCCTTTGTAATCGTCTTTCTCCTACTCTTCCTCCTCCCCCTCCCCCTCCTCCTCTCCCTTCTACGTTCTTCCTCTTTGATCTCCACTTCCTCAATCCCGTCTACCCACCCAGCTGCTCCTTCATAAACACACCCTATATCATTCTCACACCCCAAGTCTGAATGTAGAGTAGGGGGTAGGGGGATGTGGAGGAAAGAAATAAAGGGTGGAGGGAAGAAGGAAGGACGAGGAGAGTGTTATAGAAAAAGGAAGGAGGCGGAGGGAGGAATTAGTGGAAGTAGAGAAAGGAGGGAAGGGAGGAAAAAGGAGGAGGTGGAGGGAGGAATTAGTGGAAGTAAAGAGAGGAGGGAAGAGAGGCCGAGGAGAATGTTACAGGGAACAGGAGGAGGTGGAGGGAGGAATTAGTGGAAGTAGAGAGAGGACGGAAGAGAGGCCGAGGAGAATGTTATAGGGAACAGGAGGTGGTGGAGGGAGGAATTAGTGGATGTAGAGAAAGGAGGGGATGATAGAGAGTAGGATATATTGTACTACCAGAGATCATGTTTATGTATTGTTGCCTACAAATAAGTTCACTCTTCCTACTACCTGTCCTATTCCTTTCCATAACATCAAAGGATATACAGTATATATACATCTACAGGATAAATTGTAGTATAGTTATCCATTCTTATGTACGACTTTGTATGCCCATGTCTACGTCAAAGGTAAATAATCAAGAGTGTTTCCAGGTATTCAACAATTGTAGGTGGAACAGTATTCTGAAAAGCAGATGTACTGTACAAACATGATTATAATTATAATTCCATAGAGAGTGTGTCGTGTGTGTGTGTGTGTGTGTGTGTGTGTGTGTGTGTGTGTGTGTGTGTGTGTGTGTGTGTGTGTGTGTGTGTGTGTGTGTGTGTGTGTGTGTATCTCGATGTGTGTGTCGTGTGTGAGTATCTCGATGTGTGTGTGTGTGTGAGTATCTCGATGTGTGTGTCGTGTGTGAGTATCTCGATGTGTGTGTCGTGTGTGAGTATCTCGATGTATGTATGTGTGTGTGTGTCGTGTCTCGTGAGTGTGTCGTGTCTCGTGAGTGTGTTTGAGTGTCTCGTGTGTGAGTATCTCGATGTGTGTGTGAGTGTCTCGTGTGTGGTTGAAGCGTGTGGTTTGTGAGCCCTCCTTTGTCCACGCCTCTCTTTGTCCCGGCTCTTTCTGCCCGTCTTTTAGTTAAATTAAATTCGCTTCTATAAGATTTAAAGCTATGTGGGTCGAAAGTCATTATTAATATTGTACTTTTTCATATTGTGGCGATATTATGTTTCGTTTCCGTTTTATTATTTTTCTTAAAGGTGTCTCAAGGATTTATGCTGATTGTAATAATGTTAATGACCTGAGTGTTGAATCCTTGATCCCGTAAAAAAAAAAAAAAAAAAAAAAAAAAAAAAAAACACACACACACACACACACACACACAGGAGTTACTATAATAATGCCACCTTATCTCTGTGCCTTACATGTTAAAGTATTGTATATTGCCATGTGCTTTTTTTTTAACGTTTCATTATCTTCAAAATAGTAATGATAAGAACAGTTCAAAGTTTTCCTGTGCCTCTTTGTTAAGTATTCCTTCAAGGTAACGCGTTATCTTGGTACAGTCATGAGCATAAGTTTAGTCTCTCCTTCCCTTGATTGACTCATTACTTTATTGATCATGTATTGCAGACTAACTATTGTAGTGTATTTTAGAGAAGAGAATTTGCAACATTGTGTACTAACCTTCCTACCTGCCAAAATACCTGTATACTTATCAATCTCTATCATGCCTTCTTTCCGAGTTGGTAAGAAGATACTCATTCTTAAGCCTGCCATTATTTTAGCTCAGTAATATAATAACTTTACTGTGTCTGTGTTTCATGACCGTCCCAGTGAGTGAGGAGGTTGTAATTGACTCTGTGTAATGGTGATGGGGGGGGTTCGTCTTTGTCAGGACATTGTGCGTGTTGGCATGTGACCTTTGTAATACATTTAAAGGATATCATGCGTTTGTCATTTGATTCCTCTGGGGCTTCACATTATGGCGTGTGTGGGTAGCCAAATGGTAAGTGGGAACATTAAGAGGGTTTCTGATTCTTCCAAACTAATGCTAAGGAACAGAGTCTCTATTTAAAATATAGAGGTCGTCTGTTTTCCGGAAAATTTCAGAGGAATCAATACCCCTCCAGCTAACCAAAAATATAGATTCAAACCACAAATATATATATGGGTTTTGTCACATCAATCAATATGAGCGCATCAAACGTCACAATCCTAAAATAATAGAATGTTATCCATACAGAAGAGGATAACAGTCAGCAATATTACGTACAGTACTGGGGAGTTACTGATAGTTGTGAAAAGAGTATACTGTGTTGTGTTTGTCTGCTTCTCATGAATTAGGTGTGTGTGTGTGTGTGTGTGTGTGTGTGTGTGTGTTGTGTGTGTGTGTGTGTGTGTGTGTGTGTTCTTTGATGTTTCGACTCTAGATACAGGGTTGCGTGAAGTCGTAGGTAACACATTTTTTCTTTATACGGCTGGGAGATTTGATACATTTACTGGGGAGAGGGATGGCCAGGAATTCCTTTTCGTGTTAGTAAGCGGGAGGATGGACTTGGTATGTAGTGTAGATGAGGCGCGATATCTA
>JAWQEG010009146.1:0-15215 GCA_033782935.1 Petrolisthes cinctipes
CCTATAACATTTTCTTGGGCGTATTTTTTTTTTGCTATAAATTTCCTTGGGGTGTATTTCTGCCAACCCCACAAGGTGATTATTTCTGATTTCTTTTCCTGTACGGGGATATGCCGGAGGGAGTGGTGGGTAGGGAGAGAGCCTTCTACTATCTATGGCTATCACTGGGGAGTAATATATTCTCTACCAGTAATCCTCAAATCAGGTCACCTCGTGTGAACCGTAAGATCTGTTGTGGTCTCTGTATCCATGTAACTCTATGTCTATGTAACTCTCTCTCTCTCTCTCCGCACACACACACATACACACACACGGTTATATTGCTCACCATCCCTCCTTCATCACCACAACACATACACCTCCTGCCACCTCTTGCTTCTCTTTCATCTCCTCCCTCTCTTCCTGTATTTCTGTCTGCCTGCCTGCCTGCCTGCCTATCTGTCTGTCTGTACAATATATTCTCTCATAATATTTTCTCTCTGTATTTTTCTGTCATGCACACACACATATATACTGAAAGAATTAATGCCATGTACGTTTTCACAGCATTATCTCCTCTTTCAAAATACGTAGTCTAGAATAAGAGCAAAAGTCTTACCCACGAACGAAAGGAAGCTGCAAATCCAATAGATAATTAGAGTTATTTATGATCAGCTACTGATATGATTGGGAGCTGCAAAAAATTATGATTCACACAACAACTTCAACACTACAATCACCATCACAATTATTACGCCACCAAGGTCACCACTATCACCACCACTACCACTACTATCACTACCACTACAATTACCACTACATAACCATCACTAACAATATTAACAGTACCACCATTATCACCAATACAACATCACTACCATCACATCACTACCACCAGCACCACTTCCACTACTACCACAACCACTACTCCAACCACCACTAACACTACTACTACCACAACCACTACTACTCCTACCACCACTACCTGTGCTGCCTCACCAATTATTTAGAGCCAGGTGAGTCCCTTCCCGCCAGGTAAACACAACAAGGTGAGAGAGAGAGAGAGAGAGAGAGAGAGAGAGAGAGAGAGAGAGAAGAGAGAGAGAGAGAGAGAGAGAGAGTTACATAGAGTTACATGGAAACACAGACCACAACAGACCTTACGGTTCAAACGAGGTGACCTGATTAGAAGGTTACTGGTAGAGAATGAATTACTCCCCAGTGATAGTCGTAGGTAAGGATAGCAAAGTAGAAGGCTCTCTCCCCACCCTCCACTCCCTCCGGCCTGAGCCGTACAGGAAATAAAGTCAGGAATGGGAACCTTGTGGGGTTGGCAGAAATACTCCACAAGGAAATTTTTTTTTTATAGGAAAGATAGAAAGTAAGTGAAATTTGGCTAACTTGCTACCTGTAATGGGCAAAAATTATTCATTAGTAAACATTGTAAGTCGGGGATTAGACGCAAGGTGTTTATCTAAGCGACGTTTGAAGCTGTCTACGGTGTTACAGTCAATTACGTTACGGGGAAGCCCATTCCATAAGTTGACGACTCGGTTAAAAAAGAAATTCTTTGATTCGTGCGAGTTAAATGATTTGCCTATGATTTTGCAGCCGTTTCCTCTCGTGTAGTTTGATTGATCAATAGTGAAATATTTGTTGCAGTCCATATTATCAATGCCTTTGATTATTTTAAATACCTGGATTAAGTCACCTCTCAGTCTACGTTGTGTCAATGGGAATAGATTTAATTCGCTTAGCCGCTCGTCGTACGTTTTATTTCTCAGACTTGGTATCATTTTAGTAACTCTACGTTGGACTCGTTCCAATTTTGCTATATCTTTCTGGTAATACGGGCACCAGGCTTGAACACAATACTCCATAAGGGGACGGACCAAGGAATTATACAAAGTGAGGATTGTGTCTTTAGATTTATACTCGAATGCTCTGCCGATAAAGCCGATAGTTTTATTTGCTTTCTTAATTACTTCCGTACACTGCTGACTGGGTTTTAGGTTACTTGATACTGTTACCCCTAAGTCTGTCTCTCGATCCACGCTTTTAAGTTGCTTACCATTTAGCGAGTAGTTTGCTGCTACGTTATGATGTCCGATGTGGAGCACTTTACATTTATCTGAATTGAAGGACATTTGCCAAGTTTTCGCCCAATTTGACAATTTATCGAGATTATCTTGCATTTCTTTAGTCTGTGCGTTAGTGAGTACTGTATTTGCAATTTTGGTGTCATCGGCAAACTTCGATATTATGCATGAGAGGCCTTCGTCTATGTCGTTTATGTAAACTAGGAATAGGATTGGCCCTAAAACTGACCCCTGTGGCACCCCGCTTGTAACGCCTGTCCAACTAGAAGATTTTCCATTTATTACCACGCGTTGTTTTCGGTTTCTTAGCCAGTTCTCTATCCATCTTACGGTATCGCCTTGGATTCTGTGTGATTTTAGTTTAGATATTAAGCGTTTATGGGGAACTTTGTCAAAGGCCTTTTGGAAATCTAGATAAATTATGTCTACTGCTTTACTCTTATCATATTCATTGAAAATGTCATTTAAAAAGTCTAATAGGTTCGTTAGGCAAGAGCGTTTGTTACGAAAACCGTGTTGAGTGTCTCTAAGTAAGTTGTTTTCCTCTAAGTGATTTGTAAGTTTATCTCTTATGATTGTCTCTAGCATTTTGCATACGACTGAGGTTAGGCTGATAGGGCGATAGTTACTAGGTAGGGGTTTGCTGCCTTTTTTAAATATTGGTGTTACGTTATCGAGTTTCCATTCGTCAGGTATTGTTCCAGTGTGTAAAGAATAGTTAAAGAGCAGAGTCAGAGGTTTTACTATATCGCTTTTTGCTTCCTTTAATACGCGAGGGGAGATCGTGTCTGGCCCAGGTGACTTATTTACATTTAATTTATCAATACATTTTATTACGTCACTTTCAGTTATGCTGATATTACTTAATACCTCTGTATTTTCGTTTTGGACTGTTGTTACTGCTGGTATATCGTTCGGGTTTTCTGTAGTAAAGACTGATGCAAAGAAAGTGTTAAGGATACCGCTCATTCGCTCTTCATCTGTAGTAAAGAGAGAGAGAGAGAGAGAGAGAGAGAGAGAGAGAGAGAGCAAAGAGGAAGGGATAGAAGTGGAGAGGAAGAAGGGGAGAAGGAAAGGAAGCCAGGAATAGGAGGGGGAATGCTAGGTAGGGAAAGAGAAGGCAGCAAGCAGGGAATGAGGAAAAGCAGAAGAGGAGGGAAAAGATCAAAGTTAGGAGTAGACAGGGTGATTGTGGGTTACAGTAGATGTGAGACAGGAGAAAGTATAGGAAGAAATGCAGGAAAAACAAAAGAGAAAAATATGAGGGTAGAAAGAAAATTAGGAATGGAAACAGAAAAATACGATAGCAAGAAGGAAGGAAGGAAGGATATAGGAAGATAAATAAGGTGATAAGAAGGAAATGCAGCAATGGCCGGAGAAAAAAAAAAAATATATGGAAGTAGGGATAAGAGCAGGGTAGAAGAAAAAAAAGGGAAAATAGGGAGAATGGAAGAAGAAGAAGAAGAAACAGAGTGAGGTACAAGGTAGGATGAAAAGGGAAAAAGAGAGAATGTAAGAAGAAGAAAAAGAAAAAGAGTGAGAGAGAGAAAGGACAGGTAACCTCAGAGCAGAATATAAAGGAGGTGTGAGTGAGAGAAACGTGTGAAGGGACAGGTGAGTGAGACAGGTGAAGGTGTGAGTGAGTAGGTGAGAGTGAGAGTGTGAGTGAGTTGTGTAAGTGCATGAGTGAGATGGGTGAGCGAGTTTATGAGAGAGAGAGAGAGAGAGAGTTACATAGATACACAGATCACAACAGACCTTACGGCCCACACGAAGTGACCTGATTTAGGATTACTGGTAGATATTATATTACTCTCCATTGATAGTCGTAGATGGGGATTGCAAAGTAGAAGGCTCTCTCTCCACCCACCACTCCCTCCGGCCTGGTCCGTGCAGGAAAACAAGTCAGAAGTGATCACCTTGTGGGGTTGGCAGAAATACCCCTCAAAGAATTTTTTTAGGAAAGGCAGAAAGTAGGTGAAATTTGGCGAACTCGCCACCTGTAATGGGAAAAGTTATTCATTAATAAACGTTGTAAGTCGGGGATTAGACGCAAAGTGTTTATCTAAGCGATGTTTGAAGCTGCCTACGGTGTTGCAGTCTATTACGTTACGGGGAAGCCCGTTCCATAAGTTGACGACTCGGTTAAAAAAGAAATTCTTAGATTTGTGTGAGTTAAAATATTTACCTATGATTTTGCAACCGCTTTCTCTCGTGTAGTTTCATTGGTCGATAGTGAAATACTTATTGCAGTCCATATTATCTATGCCTTTGATTATTTTGAATACCTGGATTAAGTCACCTCTCAGTCTACGTTGTGTTAGTGGGAATAGATTTAGTTCACTTAGCCGCTCTTCGTACGTTTTGTTTCTTAGACTTGGTATCATTTTAGTAACTCTACGTTGGACTCGTTCCAGTTTTGCTATATCTTTCTGATAGTACGGGCACCAGGCTTGAACACAATATTCCATAAGGGGACAGACCAAGGAATTATACAGAGTAAGTATTGTGTCTTTGGGCTTATACTCGAATGCTCTGCCAATAAAGCCAATAGTTTTATTCGTTTTCATAATTACATCCGTACACTGCTGACTGGGCTTTAGGTTACTTGATACTGTTACCCCTAAGTCTGTCTCTCGGTCTACACATTTAAGTTAAGTATCATTCAACGAGTAATTTGCAAATAAGTTATGATATCCGATGTGGAGCACCTTACATTTATCTGCATTAATTAATTAATTAATGGACATTTGCCAAGTTTTCGCCCAGTTTGACAGTTTATCGAGATTACTTTGCATTTTTTTAATCTGTGCATCAGTGAGTACTGTATTTGCAATTTTAGTGTCATTGGCAAACTTCGATATTATGCATGAGAGGCCATCGTCTATGTCGTTTATGTAAACTAGGAATAGAATTGGTCCCAAAACTGACCCCTGTGGCACCCCGCTAGTAACGTCAGTCCAACTATAAGATTTGCCATTTATTACAATGCGTTGTTTTCGGTTGCTTACCCAGTTCTCTATCCATCTTACTGGAGAGAGAGAGAGAGAGAGAGAGAGAGAGAGAGAGAGAGAGAGAGAGAGAGAGAGAGAGAACAATAAAGGAATGGTGACAGAAGTGAAAAGTAAATTAAGAGCCCATAAGAAAAGAAGTGGTAAAGATGGAGCAGAACGAAAAGAGAAAAATGGGATAAAAATTGGAAAGATAAAAGAATGGGAGGGGATGAAAATGAAAGTCTATAAAAATTGAGCAAGGGAGCAGAAAAGAGGGAGAGGGAGGGAGGGAGAGGGAGGAAGTGAGGGGCAGAGAGGGGAGGGAGGTAGTTTGAGAGAAGAGGGGATTAAAAAATTCCATAGTGGCCGAATAGCATTTAAGGAGAGAGAGAGAGAGAGAGAGAGAGAGAGAGAGAGAGAGAGAGAGGCGCAAGGTGGAGGAGGTAAAATTAAGAGAGAATTTAGAGAATGGAGGGAAAATGGAAGGAGGTAATAAAAATAGTAGGAAGGAGAGGTGAGGGAGGGGGAAGGAGAGGAGAGGTGAGGGAGGGAGGGAGGGAAAGAAGGAAGGTGTGGGTCATTTTGGGTAAAGGAGGAGACAGCGACAGGAAGGAAGAGAAGGGAAGAGAATGGATACCAGCCACGAGAAAGAAAGGAATTAAACTAAGTGAATGAAAGTTATAACGTTTGGTGAGAAAGAGGAGGAGGAGGAATAAGGATAAGAATTGAAAGAGAAGGAGGAGGAGGAGGAGGAGGAGGAGGAGGAGGAGGAGAAGGAGGAGGAGGAGGAATAAGAATAAGAATAGAAAGAGGGGGGAGAGGAAGAGGAGGACGAGGAGGAGGAGGAGGAGGAATAAGAATAATAATAGAAAGAGAAAGGAAGAGGAGGAGGAGGAGGAAGAGGAATAAGGATAATAATAGAAAGAGAAGGAAGAGGAGGAGGAAGAAGATGAATAAGGATAATAATAGAAAGAGAGAGGAGGAGAAAAAATAAAATGAATGGAAAGAGGGGGATAAAGGAAGAGGAAAAAGCAGAAAATATAAGAATAGATAAAGGAGAAAAAGGAAGAGGAGGAGAAAAAATAAAAATATGAATAAAAAGAGGATTAAAGGAAGACAAAAAGGCAGAAATACAAGAATAGAACGAGGGATAAAGGAAAAAGGAGAAAGAAAAAGAATGAAAAAGAGGATGAAGATGACTAGAAATAAGAATAAGAAAGTGGGGAAGAAAGAGGAAAATGAATAAGGCTAAAAATAGAAAGAGGCGAAAGAGAAAGAATCAAAATAAGACAAGAAAGAGAGGGAACGTTAAAGGATAAAGAACAGGAAAGAAAGAGAGGAAGATGGTGTCCAAGAAGAATATAAAAGAAAGAGGGAAAGGAGGAGGTGGAGAAAGAGGAGAGGAAGGAGAAGTGTGATAGGAGGATAGAATAACACTTGTAAAAGAAGGATTACAGAGGAGAGAGAGAAAAATATGGATGGATGAAAATGTATGGTTGAGGGGAAACTGTGTGTGTGAGAGAGAGAGAGAGAGAGAGAGAGAGAGAGTTACAAGGAGTTACAAGGAAAAGAAGTACCCTAGGGGACCTTACGATCCATACAAAGAGGGTACCTGTGGGTTTAGTTGCGCAAGTAGGCGACCGTCCTCGAATGTGTCATGTGAAACCATCAAGGAACACTCGCACAACGGCTTAAACACCTAGACGGTGGTTTAAGGCTTTGTCTAATCTGGACTTGAACTGATCCACAGAGTTGCTGTTGACTACATCAGCAGGAAGCGCGTTCCAAGTACCGCAGATGCTGTATGTAAAGAACTTACCACACAGATCACGGTTGTATCGCTTCAGTTCAAGTTTGTAGCCATGATTCCTGGTTGTGCCCTCACTGAGTTGGAAAATGTCCCTGTAGTCTACATTGTCAAAGCCTCGTAGTATTTTAAACACTTCGATAAGCTGACCACGCAGTCTCCGGGTTTCCAAAGAGAACAGATCGAGTTCTACCAACCGCTCTTTATAGCTCTTGTGTCTAAGAGAGGGTATAAGTTTGGTTGCCCTGGCTTGCACTCGTTCCAATCTAGCGATATCCTTTCGGTAAGAAGGACTCCAAAACTGGACTGCATACTCCAGGTGCGGTCGGACAAGGGAATTGTACAGACAAAGTACTATCTCCTTGTTCCGGTATCCAAACTGTCGCTTTATGTACCCTAACATCCTTTGGGCTTTCTTCTCAGCCTCAATACACTGCTTTGAGAACTTGAGGTCGCTGGTGATAGTTACACCCAAGTCTTTCTCAGTATCAGTGCTTACGAGAGCATTGCCCTTAAGGTTATACTCTGTTCGGGGGTTTCTGTGGCCTATATGCATAACTTTGCATTTGTTCACGTTAAATGGCATTTGCCACGTGTCAGACCACTCCCCGATCTTCCTAAGATCTTCTTGTAAGCGGGTAGTATTTCCTTCTTTCGCGACATTCATACCAAGCTTAGTATCATCGGCGAATTTGGAAATCTTGGCAACCATGTCACCATCCACGTCATTAACATAGATGATAAACAGTAGTGGTCCCAGAACAGAACCTTGGGGAACACCGCTAGTAACGGGCACCCACTCTGAAGCCTGTCCATTCACTACCACCCGCTGCCGTCTGTCACTTAGCCAGTTCTCTATCCAATTTGCCACATTTCCGTCTATGCCTAGTGCACGCACTTTCCGAAGGAGGCGGCGGTGGGGTACCTTATCAAAGGCTTTCTGAAAGTCTAAGTAGACAACATCGACTGCTTTATCCCGATCATGCTCACTGAAAACAAAATGGAAGAATTCCACCAGATTTGTGAGGCATGACCGGTGCTGCCGGAACCCATGCTGGGAACCCCTCAGTAGCAAATTTGATTCTAAGTGTGCTGTTATTTTGTCCACCATGATGCTCTCCATGAGTTTACAGACTATCGAGGTTAAACTGATGGGTCTGTAGTTTGACGGTTGGCTAGCATCTCCCTTCTTGAAGATAGGAGTCACCTCTGCCTCACGCCAGTCTCTAGGAACGCATCCAGTCTGGATTATCCTGTTGAAGACCATGCACAGGTGCCGTGATACTTCACCATGCACTTCTTTCAACACTCTAGGTAAGAACCCATCCGGACCGGGGGACTTGTTTGCTTTTAATTCGATTATTTTTCTCTCGATTTCTTCTTGGGTGAAGACCATTGACTCCAACTTCTCACTGAAGGAGTCCAAAGGTTCGGGAATGGGACCACTCTCCTCAGAGAACACTGAAGAGAAGTACTCATTTAAGAGGTTAGCATTTTCTGCATCAGAGTGCATCAATGTTCCATCCTCATTCACCAAGGGACCGATCCTGCGTCGGATTGGTTTACGGCCATTCACATAACTGAAAAACTCCTTGGGGTTCTCTTTGCAGAGTCTAGCCACACGGACCTCCTCAGCACGCTTAGCCGCCCTTATTTTGGACTTCACGTTTCGATTCAGTCTTCTATGACCGTCAAAGTCCCCAGATGCCTTCGCTCGACGATACGCAGTTCTCCTCTCCCTTAGTAGGTTACGGATTTCCCGATTAAACCACTTCGGTTGAATGAACTTCTGACCTGTTCCCTTCAGAGGAATAAAGCGCGACTGAAGTTCCATGAAGGAAGACAAGAATGACCTCCACAGATAATCAGCACTCTCTCCCTCCTCTAGTTCCATTTCAGCAACGCCTTCACGAAGACCTGCAAAGTCCGCTCTCCCCATGTCTAATTTTCTATGCACCGGGGTCACGGACTCCATATTAGGGACCTTAACTGAAAATCTTATAAGCTTGTGGTCGCTTCCACCTATTTCTTCATTTACAGAGAGGTCTTGAATGATGTCATCCTCGGAGGTGAGGACCAAGTCGAGTATGTTAGCACCTCTTGTTGGCTCCCTTACCCATTGAGTGAGGAATTCATCATTTACAAACTCCAAGAGTGGTGTGTTCTCGGCAGAGGGCTCTCTGGTTTCCCAGTCAACATGTGTGTTGAAGTCCCCCATAAGGATGCACACCCTGCCGTCCACTAGTTCACCCAGCAACTGGTATAGGTCCCTGTCCATCTCATTGAGTTGTCCAGGGGGTCTATAAAGCAGCAGGGTTCTGTATTTTGCAGTGCCTATTTCTAGGTCAACTCCAAGGAGCTCGTGGTTCGATGTGATGTTGCAGGTCATCGATTTGATGGAGTTCTTTACATACAACAGCACACCACCACCCCCTCTGTCCTCTCTATCTTTGTGGAAGAGTTGGTAGCCTGGAATCACGAATTCCCCTTCAAGATCTCTGTCTGAGGTTCTCAACCATGACTCCGTTATGGCCACCATCTCGGGTTCCTCTGTCGCAATGAGGGCCCGCAGTTCCAAAAACTTGTTTCGGATGGACCTGGCGTTGAACAATAGAACCTTCAGGGAACCCCCAACTGCAGGGCTCCCTATACTCTTCCGTTTCCCGGTTTGGTCATTGTCTTGGTAGTGCTGGGGATATCCTTCTTCAGGATCTCAGCGAATGTCTTCTCTGGGGTCACTCTAGCATAGCGACGAGGGCTCTCCTCCACGCTCGGTCGAGTGCTCCTGAGACATCGTCGGACGGCGTCTTCCATTAATTTGGAAAGCACTTCTTTCCCCTTTAGTGAGAGATGTGTGCCATCCCTCTGGTAGAGGTCGTCTCTACCAAAGAGTGAGGTGTAGGGGTCCACAAAGAACACCCCCTCGGCAGTACACAAATCAGCCAGGCGCTGATTTACTGCAATGTTCTTTGACAGAGCAGTCCCTAAAGGGCCTCTCCTTGGGAGTATGCCAACAACTACCCTTCTGCGGGTTTTTAACCCACAGTCGTCTACTGCACCGAGCACATCCGAGAGGACTCCTTCGGTAATGCCTACTCTACCATTTCTCAGGTAGATGTCATTACCACTCACCATGAGTGCAATGACAGCAGATCTGGACGTTTGGATCCTCTCAGCTTCCTTTCGGAGGTCAGCATTGCCACAACCTGGCAAACAATTCACCTTCACAGAAGTGTGAAGGCGATCTGCCATTAGGGGTTCCAGCCCTCGTGCCTGGGAATCACCTACAATGTGTATATCCACAGGCCTCTCCTTGGTAGGAGCACGAGATGCCTTGTGAGGAACCCGAGAGTGTTTTGAATTCCTGCCGGGCTCATCACTTCCTCCAGGTTGCTTCTTCTTCGTTTTCTTTTCCTTCTTCATTTTCTTTTCCTTCTTATTTGATTCCTCACTTTCCTCTAATCCCTCCTCAATTGTCTTCTTGGGTTTTTCTTCCTTCTCCATATTCCCCTCCTCTTTTCCATCACACTTTTCTGCAGTCTCTTTTCCTTCTGCAGTCTCTTCTCCCTCTTCATTGTTGCTGTTCTTCTTCTTGTTGTTATTTTTCTTGTTCTTCTTCTTCTTCTTTACCGCCGTGGTGGAGCTCTCCGGTGAAGAAGCTCCTTGGACTGCCTTGTCTCTCACATGGCAGTCACACCTCTGCGAGTCCATTCGGAGAACTTCCTCCTTTAGGGAGTTGTTCTCCTTCGTGAGCAGTGAGATGTGCTTCATCAACCTCTCCTCGAGTTTGCAAAAGTCGCAGACACTCGAGGAGTCTAGGTCGCTCGCACTCCTCCCGCTGAAGTCCTCACACCAGCGGTACACCTTGCATGTAGTACATGTAAATTTTCTTGCTGATGGACCAGTCATCTCGCTCTAATTCAATTTCAGACCAATAATATAAAAGAAAGGGTAGTGTGATTTGGTCTCGCATAAGTCTCATCCGCCTACTTCCAGAAGGTTTTCGGTCGTTCGGCCAACAGAAACCTTATGAGCCAAGCACACCAACCCTAAGGTCTCCCCTGGGTCGGACGGCCCCAATCGTGCCGCAGCTCCCAACTGAGCAGCACAAGAGTCCTAAGTAAATGGGACTCTGATTTTTCGACAGGGGTGCTTGAAGTGTAACCGTCGTCCTACTAATCCCTACTAATCCTCCATCCGCGGCCAAACTTAAAGCAAATAGTAAAACTAGATGTCCACGACTTAATCCGAGATCTTTTACTGGCCTGGCAGCCAGCGAGGCACGAAAGCTCTCTCACCAAAGAGCAGTCGAGCCTTTAGGCACCTAAGA
Source organism: Petrolisthes cinctipes (assembly GCA_033782935.1). Taxonomy (NCBI): domain Eukaryota; kingdom Metazoa; phylum Arthropoda; class Malacostraca; order Decapoda; family Porcellanidae; genus Petrolisthes; species Petrolisthes cinctipes. Next base: position 11,209 of record JAWQEG010009146.1, read on the forward strand.
ACGGTCACAGGGAGCTGGTCAGGCTTATTAATCTAAGAGAATACCTACGGGGGTCCTGAGGCATCTCCATTACTCGTACCCCACACGCCTGAGATCCCTTCAATCTCAGCCCTTTCGAAACCTGTGAGCGTTAAAAGGCGTTGTTTTAGGAGGTTCCAAAGCCTCCCTTCTCACACGGCATAAGGTAGCTGGTGAGGTCCTTAACAATAAAAACTTATATCGAAAGTGATGAAGATTTTTTTTTTTTTTTTTTTTTTTTTGTTAGGACAGTTGAAGAGCAGTTGTGAAACTTAATATTAACATGAAGATTTGACAACTCTTAGTCAGGATCCTAATAACGCTACCTTTCTGGCACGGGTAACCCAACTGGACTAAATGTCCCCCAGCATAGCTAGCAAAATTCAAACAGATCACACAAGCTCTCTCACCGACGGCAAGGTGGTTGTCTCGAGAGAGAGAGAGAGAGAGAGAGAGAGAGAGAGAGAGAGAGAGAGAGAGAGAGAGAGAGAGAGTTACATAGAAACACAGACCACAACAGACCTTACGGTCCAAACGAGGTGACCTGATTAGAAGGTTACTGGTAGAGAATGAATTACTCCCCAGTGATAGTCGTAGGTAAGGATAGCAAAGTAGAAGGCTCTCTCCCCACCCTCCACTCCCTCCGGCCTGAGCCGTACAGGAAATAAAGTCAGGAATGGGAACCTTGTGGGGTTGGCAGAAATACTCCACAAGGAAATTTTTTTATAGGAAAGATAGAAAGTAGGTGAAATTTGGCTAACTTGCCACCTGTAATGGGCAAAAATTATTCATTAGTAAACATTGTAAGTCGGGGATTAGACGCAAGGTGTTTATCTAAGCGACGTTTGAAGCTGTCTACGGTGTTACAGTCAATTACGTTACGGGGAAGCCCATTCCATAAGTTGACGACTCGGTTAAAAAAGAAATTCTTTGATTCGTGCGAGTTAAATGATTTGCCTATGATTTTGCAGCCGTTTCCTCTCGTGTAGTTTGATTGATCAATAGTGAAATATTTGTTGCAGTCCATATTATCAATGCCTTTGATTATTTTAAATACCTGGATTAAGTCACCTCTCAGTCTACGTTGTGTCAATGGGAATAGATTTAATTCGCTTAGCCGCTCATCGTACGTTTTATTTCTCAGACTTGGTATCATTTTAGTAACTCTACGTTGGACTCGTTCCAATTATGCTATATCTTTCTGGTAATACGGGCACCAGGCTTGAACACAATACTCCATAAGGGGACGGACCAGGGAATTATACAAAGTGAGGATTGTGTCTTTAGATTTATACTCGAATGCTCTGCCGATAAAGCCGATAGTTTTATTTGCTTTCTTAATTACTTCCGTACACTGCTGACTGGGTTTTAGGTTACTTGATACTGTTACCCCTAAGTCTGTCTCTCGATCCACGCTTTTAAGTTGCTTACCATTTAACGAGTAGTTTGCTGCTACGTTATGATGTCCGATGTGGAGCACTTTACATTTATCTGAATTGAAGGACATTTGCCAAGTTTTCGCCCAATTTGACAATTTATCGAGATTATCTTGCATTTCTTTAGTCTGTGCGTTAGTGAGTACTGTATTTGCAATTTTGGTGTCATCGGCAAACTTCGATATTATACATGAGAGGCCTTCGTCTATGTCGTTTATGTAAACTAGGAATAGGATTGGCCCTAAAACTGACCCCTGTGGCACCCCGCTTGTAACGCCTGTCCAACTAGAAGATTTTCCATTTATTACCACGCGTTGTTTTCGGTTTCTTAGCCAGTTTTCTATCCATCTTACGGTATCGCCTTGGATTCTGTGTAAATTTAGTTTAGATATTAAGCGTTTATGGGGAACTTTGTCAAAGGCCTTTTGGAAATCTAGATAAATTATGTCTACTGCTTTACTCTTATCATATTCATTGAAAATGTCATTTAAAAAGTCTAATAGGTTCGTTAGGCAAGAGCGTTTGTTACGAAAACCGTGTTGAGTGTCTCTAAGTAAGTTGTTTTCCTCTAAGTGATTTGTAAGTTTATCTCGTATGATTGTCTCTAGCATTTTGCATACGACTGAGGTTAGGCTGATAGGGCGATAGTTACTAGGTAGGGATTTGCTGCCTTTTTTAAATATTGGTGTTACGTTAGCGAGTTTCCATTCATCAGGTATTGTTCCAGTGTGTAAAGAATAGTTAAAGAGCAGAGTCAGAGGTTTTACTATATCACTTTTTGCTTCCTTTAATACGCGAGGGGAGATCGTGTCTGGCCCAGGTGACTTATTTACATTTAATTTATCAATACATTTTATTACATCACTTTCAGTTATGCTGATATTACTTAATACCTCGGTATTTTCGTTTTGGACTGTTGTTACTGCTGGTATATCGTTCGGGTTTTCTGTAGTAAAGACTGATGCAAAGAAAGTGTTAAGGATACCACTCATTCGCTCTTCATCTGTAGTAAAGTCCCCATTCTCATCAAGTAGTGGTCCGATAGTTGACGTGAGTACTTTCTTATGCCGAATATAACTGTAGAACTCTTTCGGGTTTGTCTTACTTTGATTTGCAACGTGTTTTTCAATGGCCTTTTTACTCTGTTTGATTAACTTTTTGGCTTTTCTTCGTAAGTCTGAAAACTTGGCCCGCTCGTTATTGTCGTCTGTGATTTTTACTCTATTATGGGCGTTCTTTTTGGCGCGTAAACAGTCGGCTATCTCTTTACTCCACCACTTGGGCTTTAAGTTTTGTGCTGAACGTCGGTTTTTTAAAGGTATGCTATCTTTGACCGCTTTTGCGTACGCATTAGTGAAAAAGTTCCATTGTGTATTAATGTTAATAGTGTCTCGCAGACATTTCCAATCGGTATCTTTTAGTATCGCTCTGAGTTGGTGAAAATTAGCTTTTCTAAAGTCGGGGATTTTTTCGTAGCTGTAATTTATTTCGCTTCTATTGAAATTTATACTGAATGTGATTATGCGGTGGTCGCTATTAGTAAACTCATCACCCACGTTAATATTCGCTATCAAGTCTTCTTTTGTTGCAAATACTAGGTCAAGAATGTTATTTCCACGAGTTGGACTATTAACAAATTGGATAAGAGAGCTCTCTTGTAAGTTAGTATAAAGGTCTTGACCATAGTGAGCTGATAATGGTTCTCCCCACTTTGTTACTGGTAAATTAAAATCGCCAAGAATTACGGCTTCTTGCGTGTTACTCATCTCGTTAATTTGTTCATAGATATCACGGTCGGTTGGTACTGGTTGAGCTGGGGGTCTGTATAGTAAGGCTAACAAAGAGAGAGAGAGAGAGAGAGAGAGAGAGAGAGAGAGAGAGAGAGAGAGAATGGAGGGAAGGAAGGAGGGAAGGTGGGATCTGTTTGTCTCCCAGCCAATGAAGTCAGGACAAATGTTTAGTCAGAGATACCAAGAGCACACTACTGGGAAGGCAAGGAATGATGCAGTGAAGGAAAAAAGAAAAAGGGAGAGAGATGGAGGGAGGGAGGGAGAGAAAAAGAAGAGAGAAGGAGGGAAAGAGAAGAGGGAAGAAGGGAAAGAGAAGAGGGAAGGAGGGAAAGAGAAGAGAGGGAGTGAAACGGAAGAGATAGGGAGGAAAAGAGAGGAAAAAGGGGAGGGAAGAAAACAGAAGAGAGAGAGAGAGAGAGAGAGAGAGAGAGAGAGAGAGAGAGAGAGAGAGAGAGAGAGAGAGAGCTTATTGTAGACTCTTGAGTTAAATGGAAGGAAGGAGGGGCTGGTACCGTACACTGGGTGGGTGGAGTAAGGTGGAATTGGATGAGGTGGAGTAGAAAGGGGAGTAGGGAGTGGAGTGTATAGAAGTGGGAGTAGGGAGTGGAGTGTATTCAAAGTGAGTGGGGTGTGGAGTGAATTGAAGTGGGAGTAGGAGGTGGAGTGTATTGAAGGTGGAGTAGGAGGTGGAGTGTATTGAAGGTGGAGTAGAAGGTGGAGTGGTATTGGTTGGTGTATATGTGGAGTTGGGTGGAGTGTGGGA
>JAWQEG010009147.1:0-48065 GCA_033782935.1 Petrolisthes cinctipes
TATTGAAGCTCCGTTTGGGCTAAATGTCGCAAATTGCTCTATTACCAACAATTGAAAGGCACATATTGATAATTTCAGTCCTCTGTATTAATTGATATGCTATAAGAGGTATGGACATTTTTGTATTCAAGTTATGGTGGAAGATGTTCATAACGCTTTGAAAATCAATAGGTCTATAGTCAGGACAATAGGTTAACTATGTGTGAGAAAAGTTGTAGAAGTTTAGGTAGCCTGGGTATTGAGATAAGGTCCTTGTGTGTGTTTAGCCATCCGTTATCAAGAGGGTACCGTGATACATTTTGGGAATATTATTATCTTTAGAAAATAACAGTGTTAGTGAATATAATGGTGCATGTTTTGCGTCATTAATCCTCTCTCTTCTCCTGTTTCTTTATCCGTTTATTCTTCTTTCCTCCTTCCATTCCTTTCCTCTACCTTACCTCCCTCATCTCTGCTCCCAATACTCCTCCAACATTTTTTTGTATCCTCCCTGTAAGAGAAAGGAGAGACTCTGGTCCTGATGTAATTAAGTCGATTATTCGATTGTGTTCCTCATGTAATTGTAGAGAACCACGATTACAGCTTCTCGTGGTTGTCCCTGGTTCATGCATCTATTCCTCCTTTCTTTAATCTCCTCCTCCTCCTCCTTGTCCTTTATCTTCATTCCTCTTCTCCCATTTTTAACTCCCCTCCGCCATTTTCTAGTATCCAACTTTTCTTTCTTCCACACTTCTCATTATTTTTCATCCTCTTTTGTCTTTTCCCTTCACGTTGCCCACCCAGAGCTGAACCCGAGCACTGTACTCGCCAGCTCAACTCTCACTAAGTGCTAGCCTCGCCCCACATACCTAGAGGGGAGCAGGTTAAGTGCCCGCTTCTGTCTAGGTAATTGTGTGCTTGTCTGTTTCAATTTCATTTTACGTGTCAATTATATAGGCTACTTAAAAGGTTTCTGTCCTTAGGTGAATTAGTTTGTCAAGACAAACAAGACAAGGGAAAATAAGCTGGAAAGGAAGATAGACTAAAATGCAAGCAGACAAAGACAGTCAGGCTGACAGACAGCCATGCTGGCAAGCGAACATGGAAAGAGGCAGGTCAAAAGAGCAGACATGCAAGGGGAAGCTCAAAAGGGAATACAGGCTGGTTATGAAGGGAAGGTAGGTAGTGACAGTTAGGAACACAGGTAGGCAAGCGAGCAGACAGAGAGGCAGGTTGGGAGGGCAAGGCAGGCAGGCAGAGATAATTCAGGAAGGGGGCCGCGGACCCCCTCTGTCGCTACAAGTTGCCACCAAAGTTTGATGACTCCTCCTGGGCAAGACTCACTTCCCCACTGACTCACCTCTCAAAGGATTCAGCACTCCACCACTCACTGCCTCATTACTCCTCCAACTCATAGTGACATACGGTATCACTTCTCACATCTCACTTCCTCATTATTCCTAAACTCTCACTGACTTATCACTTCTTCGCCATGCAGTCTTTACTTTATCACCCCTACACATTCTCTACTGCATTGCCATTCAGAATTATACTTCATCTCTCATTAAATATTCTTCACTCCTCACCACTCACACAGTCCTCTCATTTCATATCACTCACCTCTCCCTCGTCCAACTTAACCCATCTTACTCTGCCTGTTATAGCTTTACTTGCTGTCATCGTCATTCATTACCCTCCCTACCTTATTGATCAGTCAGTACCTTACCAAACGAAAATACCCGAATACAATATAGGAGGAAAAAGCATAATTAAAGTACCAAAGGTGAAAGAACGAAAAGTATGCTGAAATGCCTCTCCCCCTCATACTTTTGTCTATTCCGGGAGAGTGAGTGGAAAGAGCATTTTTAACTTTTTCTCTTTTCCAGTTGCAAATTAACTTCGCACGGTCGACCTTCCGTCCACAGCACAGCAGCAAACTCACCTTCCCCATCTCATTGCACACCATTGATCTCACTCTTCCTAGCTCCCCCACTAACCTTCCTTCTCACTCCCCCCCCAACTAATTTCCCCTCCTTCCTTCTCACCCTTCCCACTTACTCCCTTTATATATTTATTTTCAAAATTTCGTCTACTTCATAATGTCTTAACGAAACCCCTTCCCAACCCCCATCCCTCCCTCTGTTCTGCCACCACCAACACAGCTATCCTCTCAGTACCCTCTTTTTCCTCACCACATCTCCTCCCTTCTCATTTCCCCGTTCCCTTCCAACCCCTTCCCCCTTCATTAGCCCCATCCCCCATTTTCCATCCCCGTCCTCGCTCTTTCCCCACAATCAACCCCAACTCCACACCTCATTCCCTGTTCCTCTCCACGCTCTTCTCTTCCCCTACCATTCCCTCCAAACCAGCCGGGAGCCAGGCCACCAGCGCTTCCCCACTCTCGTAAAAATATGACTCATTTTTGCACCCCTTCAGGTCAAGTGTGTGTGTGTGTGTGTGTGTGTGTGTGTGTGTGTGTGTGTGTGTGTGTGTGTGTGTGTGTGTGTGTTTAAAAGCGTATGTGTGTACACGTTCTTCCCTCAGTCAGTCCAAAGGATGAGGGGAATACTGAGAGGAGAAGAGTGGTAAAATCTTGAAAAAGAGAGGGAGAGGGGGTAAGGGAACCCTGCCCCTTAGAGCAAGAGGAAGAAGGAATATACGTGTTCAGTTCCCAAGACGGACCGAGCACCTGATTCAAACAAGATTTCTTTACCAGTGTAGGACAAAAAATCCACTGCTACTACCTGAGGGATTGTAACTTAATTAGAAGGAACAGGTAGGAAGGAAGGGAGAGGAGACCAGGCCAGGTAGAAAGAGAAAGAGAGGGAGTCGTGCCAGCAGCAGGGAGGATAAAGTTGAAAGAGATCAGAGTAGATGGGTAGATCTGGATGGAGCAGGAGTAGATATGGAAAAAAGAGGTGGTGATCAAAACAGAAGAAGAGAAGGATAGGGAAGAGGAAGAAGGATAAATAAATGAAGCAGGTTAGAGAAATAGCAAAGAAATGAAGACGTTAGCAAGAGAAGAGATAAAAGTAGAGATCAATGAGTAAACACGAGACAGTAGTAAAGAGAGGGAGTAGTAAGCCAGACAACATTGATTTAGAAACAGGAGTTAGGAGTAGAAAACATAAGACAGAAAGAGAGAGAACATAAGTAAGCAAAAGATAGTAAGAGGAAAGAGAATAAACAGGAGAAACAGGAGACAAGTAAATGAAGCAGAGGAACACAGGAAGGAAGGTAGGAAGGCAGGAAGGACGACAACAAGAACAAGAGTAAAAACGTAACAGAGACAGACAGACAGCCATTAGGAACACAGTCAGTCGTGAGGAGCAGGCAGGCACCAGAAACACGAGGCAGACGAGGCGGACAAGCAGAGTAACAGGCAAGCAGGCAGGCAGGCAAGCAGGAAAGAGAAGTGAGCAGGCGAAAAAATAAACAGACAGACAAGGTGGATGGCAGACAGGCAATAGGATAGCCAGACCGGCAAATAGGAAGGTAGAAAAGTAGGCAGGAAGGTAGAGTGGGGGGCAGGGTGAAAGGCAGAGAGAGAGAGAGAGAAGCGGTGGGGGGGGGGGGGTAGGCAGGCAGGCAGGCAAGGCAAACAAGAGAGGCAACAGTTGCAGGAGGCGGATGCTAGCTACCTTCGACCCGCCCTCAAGAATTCTCCTATGCAAGAATGAGGAAGAGGGTAAAGAGGATGTGCAGGATGAAGAGGAAGAGATGATGATGCCAGAGTAAAGAGAGGAAATACAGAGGAAGATGTAAGAGGAAGGAGAAAGAGATGAAGAAGAAGAGGTGAAGGAAAAGGGTAGCAAGATTGTGAAGCAGTAATAGGTAGGAGGAGGGTGGGACAACAATAAACAAGCCGACACAGAGTTTGATACAACACAGGGAGCAGAAGCAGAAGAACCAATAGCAAGGAAAAACAGGAGCAGAAACATCAATAAACAGAGATACAAGAGCTAGGGGGAGGGAAAAACCAAAGGCAAAATCAAGCCTTCTTAGGTTAGCCGACTTTTAATCAATGTTTCGATGAATGAACGCACTGATAGTTGTAATTTGATATCATGCAAGACTGGGCATGATTCGTATCCCTTCTCTAACCTTTCCTTTTTTTGTTCAATGTTTTTCTATGACTGATATGAATAAGTATATTTTGGCTATATACCTGCAACCCATCAGATAATTTTTATGTCCGTCAGAAAAAAAAAAAGAGTAAATAATAAATGGCCAGGCTGCTGTGAGGCCGTACTAGTGAAATATGCGACTACCTTGTCCGCACGAAATATTGCTGAATACACTGCTCGTATCTCGTGCAGGAGCATTCTTAAAAGATGCGTCGCGGGGAGGAGAGATAGTAAGAGGAAATGTGCTTCGGGGTCCACCGGCTTATTCTTAAGACTCCACGTCCTGGAAACTGGAATATGAGAAATGCTGTGTGCGTAGTGGGGAGGCTCTTGTTGGTGTTCCCTGTGGCTGTGAGTGTCAAAGAATGCTGTCTTGTGGAAGGTAAAAGAGGTAATGGTATATTCCACACTGCTAATGGAATCTGCCACAACACACGCTGCACAGAGTCGTCTAGGGTTGGAAGTGAAGTTATAGAGTGCTACTATTCCTGTTGTTATTGTTGCTATTATTGTTCATATTGGTGTTGTTACATTGCTTTTAGTCACTGGAATGGTGGACACAATTACTGTTTATCATGTTATGGAATTCAGTGATTGAATTTCTTTTTGCTTTAAGTGTTTTCCAAAAATGTTGTCACGATTATAGAGCTTCAAGAGACTAAACCATTAATGTACAGTACATACATATACAGTATTACATTTGGGTCACCTGAAAGGCCGCGTTTGTTTATCTTACAGAATGATAAAGGTATATGAACAAAACATTAGAATACAAGACAAGTACGGCACTGGTGCGTGAGTGAGTTCAATAGGTAGATCGTTAAACACCACATTTCCCCCTGTCCATTAGTATATTAAATCGTTTGGTGAAGAGGAAGAGGAGGAAATTGAATGGAGGGAAGGGGAGTATGCGTTTGTTCCGAGTCTTGTTTGATGTATGGAAACTCTTTTTACGCTTTCTTATCCAGCTCTGTTTTTAAATGGAGACGGTCCTGAGGATGATAATCAGAGGGGTTCTTGCCGCATTATACAGTAGTGAGGCCTATGGCAGCCTTTCATATACTGGGGTTTATTGTGGTGACCGGATGCTGAGATGGAGGGAGGGAGGTGCACAAAGAAAAGAGGGGAAGAGGGGGACGGAAGAATGGAAGGAACAGTATGAAGTAAGGAAGAAAAGAAGAGTGTTAAAGAATCACTATACGAAGGTATGTGTGAAGGATTGAGAAAACAAGAGGAATGGATGTACGTGAACGAAAAAAGAAGACAAAATTGGAGGTATAGAGCCGTGGAAAAAGATGAAAGAACAACGGATAAAAGAGTAGAGAGAACAGAAGGAAAGGAACGAGAGGAGAAGGCAGGAGATGAGAGCTAAGACTAAGCTTCTCTGACAAGTTAATTGATAAGTGTTGGCTCCGGTATACCTGGTTCCCTTGAGCCCTCCCTCAGGGGACAAACTTTCCTCCCCCTGCCTCCATCACTGACCGACCACCCCCACCACCTGGCAAAGCTGTCAACCCCAGTAGCTGACATAACGCTGGTCACCCCACTCGCTGACACATCGTTGACGGTACTAACGCACTACCTGACACATAGCTGACCACTGACCACCCCACTAGCTGACATATACAGTAGCTGACCACTGACCACCCCACTAGCTGACATATATAACTGGGGCAGCCAAAGAACACCCCAAATCTGACACCACACTTGAGAAATTGACCACCACTGACGCTAACATCACTCCCAACCGCATACTACACATTAATTCAATTTTCCCATCAAACTGACAAAATCACCGCCTCACACTGACACCATTGGCCACCCATGCTGACAACACCAGGTAGAGCAAGACTGAGAAGAGAAGTTCGGGGGTAAGAACTAGTGGGGCAGAGGAAGAGGTTGTGTGTCCAACTTTTATATCGTCTTTTGCTTTGGGCGTTAAAGGATATAAAATGCTTATTCGACTCAGAAAAGTTAATGCTGCAGCAGCGGAGTTTTGCACCAAAGAAAAAATGTGTGTGTGTGTGTGTGTGTGTGTGTGTGTGTGTGTGTGTGTGTGTGTGTGTGTGTGTGTGTGTGTGTGTGTGTGTGTGTGTGTGTACAGTATTGAAAAAAAAATAGATAGAGATAACATTTCCACAATTTCCGGCATGGTGCCGTACTGAACAATGTGACGGAAAAGAGTTGATTCACCCTAGGCTATATCGACCCATCTCTGTCCCTCACTCAACCAACAATGGCCTATACCGATGCTGGGATCCCTCTTGTCATTGTAATGTTATATTCTGGTAAAAATGTATTGAGACTGGCAAAAAGTAGACCTGTTTACATATCATGAAGGTGATGTGTGTGTTGCCCTTCGCTGTTCATTGAGATGCATATTCTTCAATATTAGATTAGATTGTATTTCAAGACCATTTGTATTTCCTTGTAACGCCCAGATCTCCCTTCCTGTACAATCGGTCTCTAAGTAAGGTGCATTGCTTCTACTTGTTAGAGCATATGAATGTTCATTACTTCAAGCACTAGACTGTAAATTATCCAGGCCATTGCTGTGAGTGTTTTGTAAATATTATGTTTCAAGTTCTTGAGATGTTAATATAAGCAAACGACTTATCGGCACGTGCAGCATAGTAAGAGAGATAGATGCCCATTAGCCTACTTGGGATCGTGATTGTAAATTCCTATGTCATTTAAACCTTCATAACACACCCGGGCCTCTCTATGATCAACCTATGCTAACTTGCCTTTACATATCCAAAACTACTGTAGGTTATATCATATTTCAACCGAACTCGTACCATCACGATTCACTGGGTCTAACTTTTCCAGCCTATGAAAACATAACTATTCTCAAGGTGACCAGCCTTAACTTGAACTAACCAATAACAAGCTATTCTACCTCAAACTCACCAACCCTAACTTCCCCAAACCTTATCCCTAACCTCATCCATGGCGGCGGTGGAGGAAAGTGGAAGTGGTCCTGATTATGTTAGCCGTCTCCTAATTGGCCATCACCAAAGGAAGAAAAAAGTGGCCACGGAGTTTACAGCAATTTGTGTCACTGAGAAGAGACAAAGATAGAGGGAAAATTGTCTTTATGGTTGTTACATGTCGCTTTCTTCCTAGGTCTCAATTTTCACCGTGTCACTTGTTTTAATATAAGTTTGTGAAAATGTCGTATATTTTGCTTGTATTTTGTCTTTGTGAAACTGTTCAATAGCATCTGTATAATAACAACTTTTGGCTTTTTGTTTGTGTGTGTGTGTATTATTTTTTCTGGTAAGTGTGTGAAACTGACTTATAGTGTGTCTTACGAAAACTCTTATAAAGTATGTACGGTAACTTTTTTCTGCCTTATGTCAATGTCTCCTATATTTGGTAACTTCGTGAAACTACATTTTCTTCCCCTCCTCGTCCTCCCAATATCATTATACATCTGTGCATTATATACATCTCATCTCGGCCCCCTGTTCCATATCACTTTTGTCTCCTTCCATCCTCTGCTATATTCTACCCAAACTATTCATCCTTTATTCTCTCTCTCTCTCTCTCTCTCTCTCTCTCTCTCTCTCTCTCTCTCTCTCTCTCTCTCTCTCTCTCTCTCTCTCTCTCTCTCTCTCTCTCTCTCTCTCTCTCTCTCTCTCTCTCTCTCTCTCTCTCTCTCTCTCTCTCCCATTTCCTTATCTTACTCCAACCTCTCCGTCATACCTCCTCCTCGTCTATTTCTCCTTTCCATTTCCCCATTCTTCCCATTTTCGTCCATCTGTCATCCCTTCCTTTCCCATTTAACCCCCCCTCCCTCCCCTCCACTAGCAGGATGTGAGAGGGATAGGCGTGTGGATCTGCCGGCTGCGTCGCTATGGTAACGCCCATACACACTCTTCCCTATACCTGGCCCTCTGGTGGCGGGATAAAGTGGCTCGGTGTTTGTATGTTGGATGTTCCACTTCCTGTTGTTTATCTCCGTTGGTGTCTTGTGCTTGCTGGTTCCACTCATGTTAATTTACCATGTTCCATTTGTAGCCATTCCTGTTTTTGTAGTTTCGTTAATATCTTTTTGTTCCAATTGCCATTACATTTTCAGTTGTTGTTGTTGTTGTTTCGTTGTACTTGAAATTAGTCCATACTTCATCGTACCATTCGGTCCTGTTTGGCTTGATGCAGTTGTGGTTTTTGTTCCATAATTATGATGTTATTCCACTTGACACTTTCTAAAGGATCCGTGAGCTTTGTATCCAACATAGCAAACAGTATCATTAGAAATAAACCCACTTCAGCCTGTCATGTCCAATAGTAACCTGTGATGTTATATTATAAACAACGTACTACCGACTGTGCTATTTTTTTTATCAGTGTCTTTTACCAGCTGACATATATAATTTATGAACGATATGGTGCCGAATGTGGTATTTTTATTAACATGATATTGCCCTCGGAAGTATCTTTTTATCATTGTATACATTACCCTCTGTGGTAATATTATGAACAATGTGTTGCCGTGTATATGAGCAATGCGGTGTGGGGTGTATATGAGCAATGCGGTGTGGGGTGTATATGAGCAATGCGGTGTGGGGTGTATATGAGCAATGCGGTGTGGGGTGTATATGAGCAATGCGGTGTGGGGTGTATATGAGCAATGCGGTGTGGGGTGTATATGAGCAATGCGGTGTGGGGTGTATATGAGCAATGCGGTGTGGGGTGTATATGAGCAATGCGGTGTGGGGTGTATATGAGCAATGCGGTGTGGGGTGTATATGAGCAATGCGGTGTGGGGTGTATATGAGCAATGCGGTGTGGGGTGTATATGAGCAATGCGGTGTGGGGTGTATATGAGCAATGCGGTGTGGGGTGTATACGAGCAATGCGGTGTGGGGTGTATATGAACAATGTGGTGCCGGGTGTGGTAACAATACTGAGGTTGTACGGTAGAGGGGACACACAGTGGAGGAGGGACCCATTTGGTATGCTATATGTGTGAGAGATACGTTTTGGGCCTCAGTCGCGTTATACTCCACTCTCCCCTTCACATCCCTTCACTTTGCTTGTTACTGCTGTCGGTTCTTTCGTTTCCCCTCCCTTCCTCTGTCCTCCCTTCACTTTCCTCTTCTCTACTCCCTTCAATTCACTCTTCTCTCCTCCCTTCCCTTCACTTCATTCTTCTCTCCTCCCTTCACTTCATTCTTATCTCCTCCCTTCCCTTCCCTCCTTTCCCCACCCCTTCCCTTTGCTTGTTGCTGCCGTCGTTTCCTTCGTTTCCCTTCCCCTCTTCTCTCACCCCTTCCCTTCCTTTCCTCACCCCTCCTCTCTCCTCCCTTCCCTTCACTTTGCTTGTTGCTGCATGCTGTCGTTTCCTTCCTTTTCCCTCCCCTTCTCTCTCCTCTCTTCCTTCCTTTCCCCACCCCTCATATCTCTTCTCTTCCTTCCTTTCCCCACCCCTCATATCTCCTCTCTTCTCTTACTTCCTTTCCCCTCCTCTCTCCTCTCTTCCTTCCTTTCCCCACCCCTCGTCTCTCCTCTCTTCCTTCCTTTCCCCACCCCTCGTCTCTCTTCTCTTCCTTCCTTTCCTCACCCCTCGTCTCTCCTCTCTTCCTTCCTTTCCCCATCCCTCCTCTCTCCTACCTTCCCTGTCATTTGCTTGTTGTCGTCGTTTCGTTCCCTTCTCTTCCATCTCCATTTCCGTCTGTCGCTTTCTTCCTACCCTTTCCTTCCTTTTACTTTCCGGGTAACTTCTCTCATATTTATCTTAACTTTCATTCCTTTGCCTTCTCATTTTCATCCTTATTCATCCTCAACTTCTCGTTCCATCACCACCACCTAATCCTAATCCTCACAGACACAGAGGTGGTGAAATTGATAGTGTCAGAATGGAAGACTAACATTTCAATCAGTGTCAAAGAAATAGAGTTGGATACAAGAGTCACATTGGGTATCATAATCCCGGCTAGAAATATTAACTTGTTTCAGCATAGTTCGCTGGTGTTACTTCGGCAGATGTGTAAGAATAGATCGGCGATATTCAAATTACAGTGTAAAATTCATTAATTGTTTGTTAGAATTATAAATGTGGCTTAATTGTGTATTCATAACTACAAGTTCTTTGATGCTAGGACTCCTGTCAAAATGTATTGAGGCAATTCACTATGAAATCATATTTGTGTCCTTGCAACACTTTCAAAACACACTGTGTCATGGTGTAATAAGCATGAAAATAATAATATTTTGTATTCATGTTACCACAATCATAATATATGTGGTTAGCCTACTGTGACATTATGCAAACTTGTATCATAGGCATCTATTGTAACAACAATGTCACAGTGAAGTCATGATAAAAGTTTAAAGATATGGTGTTATGGTGCCATTACCATGCCCACATCATCATGGCACCATAATCACGCCCCGGTGTAAGGCAAGGCTCGAGGCACCTCCACTAGTTAATTGGGTATGCATGACTTGACGTCCCCGGGGTCTGGAGGCGAGGCTGTATTTGCTAGGTGTGTTGCCAATACAGTGTTGCCTTGGTGCCATCCTAGTGCTGGTCTAGTAGGGTGACACTTTATTTTGATACAGTTGTGAGGTTCAGTGCCATATTAATACCTCCTGAATATATCAGTGCAGTTACAATATCCATTTCCATAACAATATAGTGGTACGGTACATCATTGCCACTTTAGTCCTCTGTTGGCTTCCTCTTTGTCATACAGTTCCTTTCCCAATGCCACCCTCTCAGTACCTTCTAGTTCCAGCCATCCAGAGCCACTCACTCTCCTAATGCCATACTTTATGTGACATTTCCACCAGTACCTGCATATACCTCCTTCCACTCCTCCCTAGTGCAACCTTTCCTACATCATCCTTCCAATGTCACTCTCACAGTGCCGTACCCTTTTTCCTCCCAACCAATGCTATCGTTCAAATACTTCCATGTCGCCTTCTTAGGTTAGTACCCCTTTCAAACCCTCCCTCTACCCTCCTCCATGTGCTGCCTGTTCAGTACATCTTTTTCACTCTCGCAGTACGTCGCCTTACTTGTATTTATTTCAGTCCTTCCCAGTGCTGCCTCCCAGTAACATCTTTCCAGTCCCTCCTGATGTCAGACGCTAAAAGGGTCCTCTCTTGAGTCCCTTTCCGCTCTGGTCGTAAGCAAATTTTTCCCATGATTATTTACCGAGGCGCGAAAACTCCATTACCCGTGAAAATATCGCCTCTGTCCCCATAAATATCGCGATTTAAGCCGCGTTCCGATGAAACTCGGGCTCGCGGGTAATGCTATGCTGATTGGAGCAGGAGCGAGGGGCCCGGGGACTCAGAGGGCGAGGTGGGGGAAGGAGAGTGGCAAATGAACCACCACCACCTCCTCCTCCTCCACCTCCACCAATACCACCTCCTCCTCCTCCTCCTCCTCCTTCTTCTTCTCTTCATGTTTCTGCTAACCCGTCTACTGCTCCATCATCATTTATCATCATCAACTGGAAACTTATGAATATTAAAACTTAGGCATACAGTATCAAATATTCATTCGTTTTTCATAATACCCAAGGAAAGCTGAACATTCTGATGACTTTTACAAGGCTGACCAATCCAACATTAAAAGGGTGTCTGCAAATCTCAAGTAGAAAGTGAAACATGTTTTAATGTATCCATAGATGTAAACTGTGAATGAAACACACACACACACACACACACACACACACACACACACACACACACACACACACACACACACACACACTCACACTCACACTCACACTCACACTCACACTCACACACACACACACACACACACACACACACACACACACACACACACACACACTCACACTCACACTCACACTCTTATACTCGAGTTGGACAAAGGACAAACCCAGGGCAAACCCCACCATAACCCACACGCACCCCGGCAGGACGTCCATAAACCCAAACAAATTCACACGACACATGTCCACCAAGTCGTACAGCTGGGATCAGAAACGTTGACCCCTATGTCCTCCTCATGTAAATGCCTATAGGAATACAGTCATGAAGGAATAACAACACATGTTTAATTGTATTGCAAGTAAGAGTCATACAGATATAGGATCACTGGGTGTAGTCATTCAGTGTTAGTTACCTAGAGGTGATGACAGAACTTCCTAAATAGTAGAGGAGGTAGATGGTTGTAGTCATTGTGTATATTTATAAAGGGTCATGTGGCCACACCCTTTAACTATCTACCTCGCTTTCTGTATGCTTTCCACACACACACACACACACACACACACACACACACACACACATACACATACATTCATGCTTCCTAACCCACACCATAGTCATAAACTCAGGTTTCTACTCCACCAGCTCATTACTCCCACATTGACCCTCACCCTCTTCCACACCCTCACCCTCAGCTGTCCTTCTCCCTTGCTCTCTCCTCTCTCCTTCACCGACCACTCCCTTTACCATTTTCATTTACGTCACTCTGTCTCCTCCAGTGTTTTCATATACCATACGCACACACACCACAACATTCGTCCACACAAATATATATGAGCAATTCACAGGCAACAATATTATACTGTACATACAAACCCCCATAGATATACTCAGTAACACACACACACACAGAGAGAGAGAGAGAGAGAGAGAGAGAGAGAGAGAGAGAGAGAGAGAGAGAGAGAGAGAGAACTTCCATTACCACTTCCTCCCCTCGCCACTCACTCACCACACGCTCCCTCTCATGTTCATTCCTCCTGGCGTCACCGGAATACATGCATACATACGCCTTCCTCTTGCGTCTTTGTTCACACCCCGGACCATCGCTCCTACACCACCTCCAGTTTTCAGCAATAAATTCTGTTTCCTGGAGTTTATACCAAAAAATGATTTGATAAAGTTTTATGGCAATTTATTATGTTAGCAAGATATTGTAAAGAGCGCGAACATAGTAATATATATACATACACTAAAAAATTGTATCAGTGCACCATTTGCGTGTACAAATTGACACCATTGTTTTATGCATTCTGCTCTCCTAACCTATTAATCAGGCATACCTTTATTCTTTTTTCATTATATAAAATAATGCTTCAAATACGTTTTTACTTATCTTTCCCCTCTTCTATTCCAGGTAAGTGTTGAACCTACCAGGTGGCGAGGGAAACTAAACAGGTATGGACAGAAAGTCGAAAACTAATTACAGCCATTCCTCAACAATGAACACTTTCCCCCCACAGTGTTCGCCAGGAAAGATTAAAACCAGACAAAATCGGGAAACATTGTATACCTCTACGTCGGCAGCTGCATCCACTGCCAGAACAGAATAACAACAACATAACAATTTTTTAATGTTTTTAGATATTTGTATAGAGCGATGATGCTTTACTCTCACGTGTTGGGTTGATACATAAGTGATCCATCATAGTCTATTTCAATTATTCAATCCCATGGCACTTGATATTAGTTTTATCAGTATGGAAAATGTTTGGTGGTCGATTGTCTCGGTGGAAGTCGTTCAGATATCCTACATGATCAGTATAAGTTGGAACCAATACTTTAGTATATTGTGAATTTTTTATGCAGGATAACTATCCTATGTTTTATTCAGGTAGACAGCATCATCTAGTCAGTAAATTATTCAAATGTTTCAACCGACGAATGCTAATGTAAAAATGGTAAATGTTCGACCACTAATTTTTTTTACTTTTCATATTATACTGTAGGATAACCTATAAACCACGTGGGAGGATATAATGTTATGAATGAACAATTACGGCACAAGTCACAAAACATTGAAGACGTGGAGTGTGCACTGTTAGGGTCGTTCTGTGAAAATTGTTGAAAAAATTACAGAATAATTTACGTCCTTCCTCTTGACCTTCATCCTCCCTCTTCCTCCTCACCTGCGTCCCCCCCCCCCCCCGATTTCCCTACCCGTTTCCCCACTTTACCCGCTTCCCTCTTCACTTGTCTCCCTCTTCACTCACTTCCCTCTTCACTCACTTCCCTCTTCACTTGTCTCACTTCACTCCCCTTCACTTCCTCTTTTTCTGTTTTTCTCGCAGTTGTCTCCCATACATTTATCTTCCCTTTCCTTCCTCACTTCTACCACCGCTTCCCTTCACTTCCATCCCCTCTCCTCTCCTCTCCTCCATTGTCCCTCCCTTCACCCCTCCCTGTCACTCTCCTATCTCCTATCTCCTTCTCACCTCAAACTCCGACTCTCCTGCTTTCACCCTCACCTGCCTCTCCCTCACTCCCACATGTCTCCCCGCCCACTCCTTTGCACCCACACTGTAGCCGTCCCACCCATCCACTGCAGACCTCCCAGGGACCGGAAATGGATGGAGGGGAAGTGGAGGGAGGAGGAGGGAGGAGAAATGTGAGAAAGGAAAGAATAATAAAGAATATACAGGAATAAATGATATACACGAAAAAAGAAATGAACTAGTATTGGAGAAAGAAAAGGACAAATTGGGATAGGTGTGGAACAAAATGATAGTGAGAATAATGTGAAAATGAAATATCAAAGAAGAACAAAAGAGAAAAGAATGTGGAGTAAAGGAAGTTAGAAAAATTATATACGAAGGGAGAAGGAAGGTGAGGAGAGATAATAAAGGAAGGGGGGTGAGGAAGAGGAAGGTGGGGTGGAGTTCAAGGTCCTGACTAGCTTGGCGTATCGCTCCTTCCTTCCCTCCACCTCATTCCACTATACCTTCCTTCGCCTCCTCCCTCCACCTTCCTTCCCTCCACCTCCACCTTCTTCCTTCCATCCACCTCATTCCACTATACCTTCCTTCGCCTCCTCCCTCCACCTTCTTCCTTCCCTCCAATTCCACCTTCTTCCTTCCCTCCACCTCATTCCACTACCTTCCTTCGCCTCCTCCCTCCACCTTAGCCTACTCTGCTTTCCTCTACCACCTTCCACTCACCTCCCCTGCTTTCATCCATCTACACCATAGTTTATAATTCTCTGCTGTCTTTTATTTCCCTTCTTATTCCCTTCCAACTCGACCTCCATTTCTCGCAGTTTTCCCTTCTCTCTCCCGAAATTCCTTCACTTCCTCCTACTTCTACTCCCACCTTTACTTCAAATAATTCTTCATTCTATTCGCCTCCTCACCACGCTCCTTCTCCATTTCCACTTCCCTCTCCCCGGAACAGCCTCACCTTCCTCTCCCACCCATTACCACCACCACCACCACCACCACCACCACCAACAACAACAACAACAACAACAACAACAACAACAACTTTGCCCCAGCCTTCTTCACTTGTGCCTCTTATCATGTATCCATAATGGTGCTACTACTGAATACTGCTACTTCATATATGTTACTCATGTTTCTCTATACATCTCTCATTCTATCTCGCTCTTTTCCAACTCTACTTCCTACCCCTCCTCTCGGCTCCCCTCTTCTCCCGATCCACTACCTCCATCTCTTCACATTCCGTGAAATCTGCTCTCTCTCTCTCTCTCTCTCTCTCTCTCTCTCTCTCTCTCTCTCTCTCTCTCTCTCTCACACGCACACGCACACGCACACACACACACACACACACACACACACTTACTTACTTTTACACTCTGGAGACTCCAGAAGGAAGTGGACCAGCCAATCGAAGGATTTGTGAATAGAGCTGAAGCGAAGGGTAAGAAAGATGACCATAAAAAACGAGAGGATACAGAAAGGATTGCAGAGAGAGAGAGAGAGAGAGAGAGAGAGAACAAAGGTTGAGAGGAACGGACAATTAGATCGAATAATGAGGAAAGATGGTACGAAATTAGAAGTGAGGGACGAGACAGGTGATAAATTAAAGGATAATTAACATAATTATTGCAGTATTCCATATTTGTGGTGGTGATGGAAGGTGTAGGTAGGATGAGGGTGTGGAGTAACGGTGGTGAGAGGGAGTGGATCGAAGTAACGGTGGTGAGAGGAGTGCATTGAAGTAAATTATGAAGTGTGGATAGTCGAACTTTTAACTTTTTTTTAGCCAGAGTATTTTCTCGTATATGTGGACCTGTCGAATTAAATTGTGAAATGCTAGTGTGGATATGAAATTATTACTCTAGATAGTTGACATACCGGTAAGGGTTTTTGGTGTGAATTTTTTATATGGGGTGTCTGCAGTAATGTTGATATGGTTGGTTTCGTACATTGTGGATATGGATTACTAATGTTTACTAATCTCCTTCAGAGTTATTTTTGGTGATTATAAAACAATTGGATATTTAGGGAAGAAGAGAAATGGAGAGGAGTGGATGTGAAAAGTAACGAACGGTTGGAAGGGGGACGGAGGTAATAAAAGGAATGGAGGAGGTGATAAGGAAGATAGAAGAGTGTGATAGAAGTCAGGGTGAGGATGTCATGAGAAGAATGAGACAAAGAGGGATAGACAAGGATTAATGAAGGAAAGGAGATACAAATCTTCAGCAAGAATGTCGTCATCACAGTCATTCACATCATCATCATTATTTGGAACAGCAGTAGAATACGTATAGTGATTATCCCATTGTTGGTAAAAAGGAATCTATCAGCATTTTCCATTCTCTCCTTTTGATGTACACTCGCAATCCAAAATTTGTATCCAGGTCTTGTTGAAGTTTCGAATCATTTGACATACTAGTGAACCAATTTCAACGCTTATCCTGTTTCATATTTGCTTGAGCTCGCTTAATACTCGATCAGGCTATTCGAAGCAAGCCTGGATACATATTTTGGATTGCGAGTGTACAGTACAGTAAGTGATTTCCAGTTCAACTTGTGAGCCTCTTGTCCCCATTTGCTTGTGATCTTGTCCCCATTTGCTTCTGATATGGAGAGTGAGATCACAAGATTATGGAAGTCATAAACATTGCATAAAAACATAAAACGTAGAACAAGACAAGAAAAATAAAATGCCAGTAAAGGAAAAAAGAGATTAACCAAAATGATTGAGAGATTTGGCCAATGTCTCTCTGCGAATTTACGATATGGGCAAGAAGGACGCTAGTTTTGAACGGGAAAGAACACTACTCACTCCTATTTTGTTTCTTTCCCTCGTCCTCCCTTTTCATTCCTACATTCCCATTCTTCCCTTTTCGTCCCACGTCCTCTCTCTCCCTTCTCTGAGCCTCTCTTTCTCTTCCTTCCTTCTGCCATCCTCTCCATCACCTTCCTCTTCACTCTTTTTCCCTGTTATACTTTCCATTCAAATTACTGTTTCATCGACTTCCCTTTATCCTTTACTTTCCTCAGGCTTTTCCTCCCTTTCGCTTTCACTCCCTCTGCTCCTCCATTTCCCTTCTCCTTTTTTTGCTCAGCCATCCATTCTTTTTCCCCTTTCTCTTTCCTACTCTCTATCCCTTCCCTTCTCTACCCTACTTCCATTGTCACTTCCTTTCCCGTCCCTCTCTTTTTCCCCATCCCTCTCACTCCAACCCCACTCCTCCTTCTCTCCCTCTGTTGACTCCCACTCCACTTTTATCCACCTCACCAGTGCAGGACAATTCAGGGGAAAGTGAGTACGAATTATCCCCGGACATGAGTCGTCCCTGATCCCTTACTTCTTCTGTTACGAAACTTCCAAAGCCTCCTCTTTTTTGGCTCAAGTCAGTTTTTTACTTCCAAGATATTTTTCGCCCTCCAACTCTGCCTTTCCGAAGTTGGAGGAAGTTGGTCTTGGGTCCAGCGATTAAATTCTGTGATTCGAACGAAACCTCGGTCGTCTGATTGCTTTAGCTTGGTTTTCGGATTTTTTTTTCAAACTAAATGGGTAGAAAGTTTACTACTCCAATTGACGGCCCGATTCCAACCATCCTCCACCATTGCCCTGGAATTGTTGAATGGAAATATTAAGGTAGTTTTTACGTACAGCATCCTTTCCTATTATATTTTTATCATTGATAATATTAATGTTTAGTATATAATTCTTACATTATTTTAGGAATAATTATCAATATTCTTGACTTACGACTGTGTGTGTGTGTGTGCATGCATGCGTTCGCGCGCGCTCCAGTGTTGATGATTTTGTTATAATAACATGAGTAGGCTAAGCAGCAACTACCCCCTCCCACACACACTATAACACACGAATGTACCCATTCCCTATTTACGTGGGCAGTGGTGTGGCCAACACGACGCCAATCACCATTCATGGCCCCTCGTCATCATGTTCTTCCTCCTTCTCCAGCCCCTTAGTCATCAACCTCCCTACACTCCTCCTCCCTCCAGCCAGCGCCTCGGCCACTTCCCCAGCAATTAGACGTTCACTCCGACTCTAAATTCGACTTACAAGGGCTGCCAATTGCAACCAGGGTCGTAGGAGGGGATAAACCGGGTTGCCGGAATTGGGTTAGACATGGCCGACGGAGGAGGGAGGTGGTGGACGGGATCGTATACAGGGGTAGAGGGAGTTAGTTAGGGATGGGATGGAAGTAGAGGTGAAGAATTGTGGTGAATGGCTGGGGAGTGGTGGAGGGGATGGTCAGGGGGACAGGGAGGTGAAAGGAAAGGGTAGAAAGTTGTAGTGGTTGGTGACAGGTTACAAAATGTTGGGGAATAGTAGAGGGTGGAGAAATAGAGGTGATTATTGGTGAAGGAAAGTTGTAGGGAGTGAAGGATGTGAAAAGTAGGAGCATGGATGATGTTAGATGATGGTGAGGGAAGGGGAAGGTGGAAACTGATGGAGGCGAGGTGTGTGAATGGTTGTGGTGGGGGTTAATAAGAGGAGAGTTAGGGAGGGGTTAAAAATTCAAGGACGCGGGACGTTTAGGGATTAGGTTGAGGATAAATTATGGCGGCGTGAGACAGGTATAGGTTGTTTGAGGAGTGTTGTGTGTTGGTTGGAATTAGGGGTAAGGCCGTGGGAGGAAATATAATGGTAGTTGGTGGTGTGGAAGTTTTTACGGAGGAGGTCATGGCCACACCTGTCATATATCTTAAAGGTCAGACATGTGGTCAGCCAAGCGAGACGGACGCCGTGATGTCACTTATATGAATGACATGAAGCCTTCTTTTGCATCTGACGTCACTTGTAAGGTCTGACATGTCGTGTTGAACATGTCACATTGAGTTGGCATTATTTACAGGCTCTGACGTTATTTATCGTGTCTGGCTTCATTATACTAGGGCTGATTACAGTCGAACGCTATCATATAACTTTTTGCTTATCTACCATTTATATAAGTTAGTCACTTATGGTCTCTGTTGTTACTTGGTGGGTCTAAGTTTCATATTAGTGTCTTGTATTTGTTGTGAAGTTTGCTACTGCTTTTATCTCCCAAAATTAAAATAATAGTTGTTGGTTTCTTAGTTTATGTCTATTTCATGAGTTCACACTAACATTCACATCCTTATATATTTGAATAACAGGCGAATGTATAAATAATTATGCAAACATTCGCGCGCACACACACACACACACACACACACGCCCGCACAATTACACATACACGCACATTGGCAGTATCACTTAGGGAGATACACACATGAATAAAGATATAAACATAATTTATTATATCCACACAAACACCGACCCTCATAACGGCATGTCGGCTAGACAGCTGAGCAGCACACAGACATTTCCACACTTGCAGACTCGTGTAGGCTACATGGAAATGCAAATACATGCATGTACCCTCATTTACACACACACACACACACACACACACTTGCTTTCGCACATAAATACATTTATGCATATATAATTACAAGCATACAAACAAATAGAGAGAAATAGATGAATATATACAAAATTAATTGACCACACCCTTTACAAACTTTTCATACAAACTGCAAGCACAATAAAATTTAGAACTATATGATTAACTAACAAACAAAGAAACAAACAAAAGTGAAAACATACCCTTACGCCAACTCAGATTGGGAAAGTAGCTTAATTATGTAATAGTTTATAGATATTACCACAGGAATAACTGAGAACACAACTAAATGCAATATATAACTAAAGACAAAGGATGACTATGCATTCAGACAATACTCTCTCTCTCTCTCTCTCTCTCTCTCATACATATACACATACACTCACACATACATATACACATACACTCATACATACATACACATACACACATACACTCACACATACATATACATACACACATACACTCACACATACACTCACACATATACATACACACATACTCACACATACATATACATACACACATACACTCACACATACATATCCAAGGCGACACAAGCTCACACGCACAAGGAGCTCATATACATTCCCCCCCCCTCCCTCCCTCCCTCTACTGCAGCCCCCGACACAGTTCATTTCAAGACCAGCCTGTCCACTGCAGAGGAGAACACCAGCACCAGCATGTCTCCTTCCCTCACCCTCCCTTTCTCTCTCCCTCTCTCTCTCCCTCTCCCTCCCTCTCCCTCTCCCTCCCTTTCTCTCTCCCTCTCCCTCCTTCGTACCCCCTCTCCCTCCCTTTCTCTCTCCCTCTCCCTCCCTTTCTCTCTCCCTCTCCCTCCCTCCCTTTCTCTCTCCCTCTCTTTCTCCCTCTCCCTCTCCCTCCCTTTCTCTCTCCCTCTCCCTCCCTCCCTTTCTCTCTCCCTCTCCCTCCCTCCCTTTCTCTCTCCCTCTCCCTCCCTCCCTCCCTTTCTCTCTCCCTCTCCCTCCCTTTCTCTCTCCCTCTCCCTCCCTTTCTCTCTCCCTCTCCCTCCCTTTCTCTCTCCCTCTCCCTCCCTTTCTCTCTCTCTCCCTCCCTCCCTTTCTCTCTCCCTCTCCCTCCTTCGTACCCCCCTCTCCTTCCTTCGTACCTCCCCCTCCCCTCTTCCGTTCATCTTCTTCCAATCCTCGGTCCCTCTTTCTCCCTTCCTCGGTCCCTCTCCCTCACTTCCTTCGTCAGTCTTCTTCGTCCCCTTTCTGGTCTACACAAGCTCTCACATTTCTTTCTTATTCCTCGCACCGTTTTTCGTTCTTATTCCTCCAACCCTTCCTCAGCTCCATCACCCTCCTTCATCCCCGTCCCTTTCCCCCTCCCTTGTCTCCTTCATTAGTCCCCTCATTATCCCAAGTCCCTTACCCCAGTCCCTACAACATTGCTAGTCCCATTCCCCAGTAAGTACCCACACCCATTAGCATTTACTATTGTCAAACCATTTCCCCTTACCTATACACTACGGTACTTGTCGGCTACAACCTTGTTTCATCTGCATCTCTATCCACACCACAACCATATCTACCCCCCCCCCTCCTCCACTCTTGTCCCTCTCTCTCCCCCCCCTCCACTTTTGTCCCTCTCTCTTCCCCCCCCCCTCCCACTCTTGTCCCTCTCTCTCCCCAAACTATTTTTTT
The DNA here is from genome assembly GCA_033782935.1 of Petrolisthes cinctipes. Taxonomy (NCBI): domain Eukaryota; kingdom Metazoa; phylum Arthropoda; class Malacostraca; order Decapoda; family Porcellanidae; genus Petrolisthes; species Petrolisthes cinctipes. The sequence continues at coordinate 21,399 of JAWQEG010009147.1, forward strand.
TTTCACAGCATTCTTTCCCGACCCCCATTCACGTTCCCACCCTCAACCCAACCAACCAACCAACCCCACAACACACCCCCCTTTTCCGTCCTCTATCCCCTGCCTCATCCCAGCCTTTACCTCTTCCATTATCCTCTCCCTCATCCCAATCCCACCCCATCCCCGGCCAGAGCGTCCTAAGCTGTCGTATCCCCTCCCGGAGTCCAGTTTTTGTACCCCCGGGCGGCGACGACGACGAAGGCGAGGAATATGCAAAGCAGTCCCGCCATAACTCAGGCTAGGCCGTCACTCTTACGGGTTTGGTAGGGGGAGGAATAGTGGGGGGACTTACTTCTTCTTCTGCTGCTATGTACAGTATACTCCACTAGTCTCTTACTACTCTGTATAGTGTTATTAATCTGTGTATATTGGCCTTCATGTGCATAATGGCCTTCTGTACTTATTGCTCACACTGTGTATATTGTACTTCCTCCTTACCCATTGCAACCCATCCCTATTATTCCTTTATACGGTACTAGACTCTTTACCTCCACCCCTCTACCGCCCATACTGTATACTGAAGTCTATCCCACCGTACACTCAACTCCTCCTCCTATTGAATGTAGCTGTATATTCTTCATTAACCTGCCTTGAGCCTTTCTATCCTCTTCACCCATCTCCTATGATATACCCACTACCCTTCACTCCTCCGATCACCTTTACCATATTCAACCTGTCACTCTTCCTCTCGCCTTTATTATCCGTCTTCAGCTTCTCCCCTCTTGCCCCACAACCCTCTTTATATCCTTCATTCTTCCCCTACCCCTCACCCTCTCCTTATTCTTCTCACATGCTTTATTCTTCACAGCTACCCCCCTCCTTCCCATTCACAACTCCTATACACCAATCTCCCCTCAGTTATACTTTTCATTAACATATCCTTCACCTCTTCTGTACGCTTCAATTGTCCCATACCAACAAATACATACTGTAGACACGGGTGAAAATACAGGCTTTATCCAACTTATAAGTGGAGGTACAATATATGACACAGACATCGTTCAAGGCTAAGGTATCGCTCGTTAGGTGTAAGTTAGTAGTGGAGACGCGAGGTGTGACCAAACTATTTTCATTACCTTGGTTTTGTGTGTGTGTGTGTACTCTTAGATGTATGTACGAGTGTGGATAGGTGTGTCTGTACTGAAAATATCTGCTTGCTTGTGTGTGTGTGTGTGTGTGTGTGTGTGTGTGTGTGTGTGTGTGTGTGTGTGTGTGTGTGTGTGTGTGTGTGTGTGTGTGTGTGTGTGTGTGTGTGTGTGTGTGTGTGTGTGTATACTCTTACATATATGTACGAGTGTGGATAGGTGTGCCTGTACTGAAAATATCTGTGCTTGCGTGTGTGTGTGTGTGTGCATGCTTGTTCCGTAAAGTGCTTCGTGCAGGCAGCAGGGGTCAGTCAGTATACGGGACACACCTCTGGTTCTCCCATTATTGTTATAACCGGTGTGGGTGTGGTTGGTTGTCTTCACCTTGTTATCGGTTATTTCTATTGTTTCCGCGTGGACAGCATTATCCTTTCATCACAGTCCTCGCTTCTATTGCAAGTTTTCCCATAAGCGTGTTTGTTGCTTGTGTCGCGTGGTAATGTGTTGGTGAACTTTGGTGTGTGTGTGTGTGTGTGTGTGTGTGTGCTGGGTGAAATTGTCCTTTTGTGATAGTGGTACTTTGTTCTAATGTGTTTATTAGTGTTTGCTTTTTACTGCTTGAAAATCGGTTTGGTGTGCTTGACTGTAATTTGTGTGCATGCCTACACGTGTGATTGACACTTGTATGTTTTTGTGGGGCTTTGTGTGTGTGTGTGTGTGTGTGTGTGTGTGTGTGTGTGTGTGTGTGTGTGTGTGTGTGTGTGTGTGTGTGTGTGTGTGTGTGTGTGTGTGTGTGTGTGTGTGTGTGTGTGTGTGTGTGTGTGTGTGTGTGTGTGTGTGTGTGTGTGTGTGTGTGTGTGTGTGTGTGTGTGTGTGTGTGTGTGTGTGTGTGTGTGTGTGTGTGTGTGTGTGTGTGTGTGTGTGTGTGTGTGTGTGTAAGCTTATACTTATTTATTGATATTTATTTGTGTGCATTCATTATCATGCTTGTGTATGCATGGTTGCTGATCTGTGTGTATGCTAATGTGCTTGTAGTGCTGTGAGCTAGTGTACATGTTTATGTTTCACAATATGCATATGTGAATGATTTTGTTTCCAGTGGCATGAATAATGTTAATATTGTTTTGAAAATGGATACAGTACAGAGTCACAACACTTATATATATCAAAATCTATCCATCCTTTGTGTAGCATAGTGTTGCAAGTGTTGATACGGTATCCTCTGGTGTGTTGCGTGTGCCAAAAATCATATGTTGATAAGTCTGCAACTGTAAATTTCATCCTTGTGTGTGTGTGTGTGTGTGTGTTGTTCTAATATTGCTCTCAAGGATTTGTTTATCCTACACTGATCGCTTGGAATCTGAAGGTAATGTGAACGGAGGAGGTAAGACCATTATTGAGAGAGAGAGAGAGAGAGAGAGAGAGAGAGAGAGAGAGAGAGAGAGAGAGAGAGAGAAATGTATTTATGTTCAAGAATGTGAGAGTGGAATATATGCGTGTATCTGAGAATATGAAGGAGAGAAGTGGGCGTTGGAGAGAAGAAAATTTGCAGTGTGTGTGTCAGTAAAATAAGGAGATGAAAGCGAGAGGATTGTGTGTGAGAGGTGTGAATGTGCCTGCATCACTGTGTTTGTATTATATTTATCGCTGTTTCCCGTGTGCTTGTCATAGCCTCGAATTGTTTTATTTTTTATTAGATCCCCATTATCTTGTGATTTTATAGCCACTTCTGTTTGTAGACACTTGTAGCACACGCAGTAATGAGTATGATGATTATGTAGATGCAATTTTATTACTAAAGTACAGTCACGAGCACTAATAAGTATTCAGGTGTGCTTCGAATACCCAGGGACAGTAAATAAAGGCACAATAAGATCTCCATTGGAATTAGTTTGTTGGTGAATTGGACTTTTCGAAGCTTCAACCAGAGTTGTATACTTATTAGTGCTCGTGACTGTACCTCCAGTTTGCCTACGGTGATAAAATGTTATTGTTGTATTGCAAAATCCTGTTTATATACACCCAAGCAGAGCCTATACGAGGGGAATCACAACTTATATATGCACAGCCAAAACTTTCCTGAGAACGTATAATGACGTAAAGATAATTTTGAAACTTTTCTCTGCAAATTGCTTTACATAATTTTTATAACTTGTGGAGGATATTTACCTTAATTAAGATTCACATGTTGTTAGCTGGGTACCGGGTACATTTCCTGTGATTAGTCATCAAAGTTTTGCAAAATATAAGTTTTTTTCGTAGAACGTATACTACAGTTAACGGCATTTATGTATATCGTTGTTAGAATGTATGTATGTATGCTACTGTAATTCTTTGTCAACATTACTGGGTATGAGAACTCTTCATGTTTACCAAGCTAGACACATTCATCGCCTCCCACCACCACACCTCCACCCGAGGCGTGAAGTCAAGCGTCAGTTACGTCATCCCTACTCAGTTCCGTTACCGACATGACACAAGGGGACGGCGCTGTCGGTGTCGGCCCGTTACAGTGGTGGTCACCGGCACCATTTCCCACCACGGCATACAAAGGAACTACAGTAGCACTCACTAGTTGTTTATCCATGGCTTAAATTTGAACAGAAGAATCCGAACCATCTGAGCTGTTAATATTTCCTTTCCTTATCTTATGGGGAAAACAGCACCATATGAAAGACAACTCTTGTATGTAAATTGTTGACCACGAAACTATGGGTGTTAAATATTTATCATCTTGGGACACATCATACGTAATACTCATAAGACGAGGGGAAGTTGTGCAACGTTTCCTTCATTGTATAATTGAGCATCAGTTAACGCTATATTTTGATATTAGGAAAAGTACCCTTATCCCTTTACAAAAGATTGACAGTGCAGTTCTTTGTGCCAACTCTGGAGCACAGGTTATGCCTTCATTGTGTTGTAATAGTACAATCATCATAAGATGCAGTGACTGGGAAGTAGCAGTGTATACCTTCCTTTGTTTAAATATTGCCAACGTAACACACATATAAAAACCAACCAGATATTTCATAATATTTACTCCGGCGCTTTCATAAGGAATGACGTATATTCAGAGAGTGGAATAAAGACAATGAAATAAAGCCAGTGGAACTAAGATGAGGACTTTCACACGGTATATAAATTAAGAAAGGAAAAATCATACATTATTACACATTAAAACTCCGACATTCGAATTACGACCAAGAAATGTGAAAGGCAGAAATAAAGAAGTTAAAGTATATAAATGTGTAAAGGGAAGTTATAGCACAGGGACACACGTAATATAATGGTAACCTTGCCTAAACAAACACTTCACACTCCAGCAACCACCGTGGGAACTGTGAGGTGGCGGATGTTCAAAGGACTTGGTGTGTGCTGTTTCTTTTGACTCGCACCTTAAAGGACCCTGTGATATGGTGAGAAAATTGGAGGTTAGCGAGTCCTTCAAATATTGCCACGAAACCCCCTTTATATACTGAGTAAGCTTGTTTCGTGGCATAGTTAGGTGGAATCAGAAGCCACCAAGTCTCCTACACGATCACAGGGACCTTAACAATGCCCAATTTAGGAGTGTTTGTTGGGGTGTGTGCGTGTTTTGTTTATTCCTTTTATTGTGTGGGTGAGTGTTATTGTTCTCTTCTCATTGTCTCCTATTCAGTTAAATGTTTTTTCGTTACTAAACTGAAAATATTTTAGTGTTATAAATGAATTTGGAAGTGTGTGTGTGTGCTCGTGTGTGTGTGTGTGTGTGTGTGTGTGTGTGTGTGTGTGTGTGTGTGTGTGTGTGTGTGTGTGTGTGTGTGTGTGTGTGTGTGTGTGTGTGTGTGTGTGTGTGTGTGTGTGTGTGTGTGTGTACGACCGCTATGAAAGATGAATGTTGTAGGCAATCCCACTAATGGGGGAGTGAGAGGTGAGCGACCGCTTGGGACCACTACAACTGACCTAATTGTTCCTCACCACTCATTTAGGCTACACCTCATAATTATTCACTACTCATCTTCACCTAATGTTTACCACTCATCCTCACCAGCTACCACTAATATTTACCACTTTTTCTAACTACCGTACTGCTCAAAATCACCACTTAAAGTGTTTTCTTCACTCACAATCTTTGTTATCCTCAACATGTACTGTACATACATTCAGCTTTATTGTTTATCAGTTATGTTTGCTTTTTCCAATCACTTGAGTACTCAGAGACACTTATCCAATGGTAGCAGATTTACTTTAGCATAGCCTATGATGTTTCAGAGAGAGAGAGAGAGAGAGAGAGAGAGAGAGAGAGAGAGAGAGAGAGAGAGTGAGAGAGAGAGAGAGTGAGTGAGTGAAAATCTTGATTGCCTTGTACCCTCACTCACTCTCATCCATATTCTTTCCATCCCTCTCCTATTTTTCTTCTTCCTCTTTCACATCTCCCTCTTCTCCCTCATTTCATTCCTATTCTCTTCACCTTCTCTTCCTCCTCCTCATGTGTTTTGTTTTGACCTTGCTATCCGGTTTTGTATATCATTATATGCATCTTCGTTTCCTCATTGCGTTGCACTTACAGTATTTACATGAATAATTATTTTCTCATTTGAATAACGTAAAATATAATAATACTGTATACATAAACAATATATTATCCACGATTAGAGTTGATTTTATTTATTCATAATCTTGATAGCATTTTATTTGCACTTTTTGCACTCGAGTTTCCATGTCATTAATTAACCATATAATACTTTTGAAAACTTGTAATTCCTGTAAGTACTTATCATTCTTTATTTTATATATATTTTTTTTTATTCTGGTGTTTGTCCTCATCTCTCGTGACCTTGTATGCTAGCTTATAGTTTCTCTCCTTGTGTGTTCTTCTGCTTGCCTGCCTGCCTGTCTGTCTGTCTGTCTGTCTGTCTAGGTATGTATGTATTTATTGTACACCTGCCAGTCTGTTTTTGTGCCTCTTTTTTTTTTTTTTTTAGTGTCCTTGGTGGTTTGACTTTACTTTTCTTATTTTCCTTTATTCATTTTTCTTCCTTTATATTTCCCTCATTTCTTTAGATTTTTTATTTTCCAAACATCATTCCTTCCTCCATTCTTTCCCTCCTACCTCTCATCCAGTCTTCCGCCATTCATTTCTTATTTTCGTGCTTCCTGCATTTTTCTCGTGACTGACTACTTGCCTGCCTCCCTGCCCGTCTGTCCCTTTGAAGTGCCTCATAGTTTTCAGCCGTTCTTAAATTCTCTCTCTCTCTCTCTCTCTCTCTCTCTCTCTCTCTCTCTCTCTCTCTCTCTCTCTCTCTCTCTCTCTCTCTCTCTCTCTCTCTCTCTCTCTCTTTTTTCTTCTGTTCCGAACGTTATTTGAAGTTAATGCCTGTGTTATAAAATCGTTTGTTATGGTAGGTGTGGTATACATGCACAAGGTTAGCGACCGAAATATAATGAACGGTTTTCCAATACAATTATATTTTTAATTATTCTATTGTCATATTGATAAAGGCGCATCTGCATTGACAACCTAATTAATTCTATCATGTGATTATAGATACAACTAAACAGGCTCTCTCAGGACTTCATTACTGACGATGGTGATATTGCTTCAGTGACAGCAATATTAGCACTCGATCGTAAACAAGGGAAAGGCAGAGTTGAGGCGGACGCAGGGGTGGGCGGACATTAATGAGAGGATTGCTGGATGGAGGGACTGGAGGAGGAAGGGCTGATGTAAGGATGGGGTTAAGGGGAGGGAAGTGCAGTGTTTGTAAATCTGGAACAAATGATTCCTCCAAACTATTCCAAGCAACAGGACACCATTATTTTTGTTCATCTGGTCCTGTTTCCTGGCATACTTTGGAGGAATCAAGGCACTCCAATGTAACAAAAGTGAATTACCCCCTTAAAACGGAATATGAGGGGTGAGATGAAAGTTGGGCTAGAAGAATAGATGACGACCGAAGTAAGGATTGGGATAGTGTTCATTGGTGATTAGGGTGAGAGCTGACGAGATGGTGGAATTAATCAAGAACAGAAAGTAGTAGATGAGCAAAAGTGGAAGGGGGACGGGTAGGGGTAAAGGCATGTATGAAAACAGAGATGAAGGCAGGAATTGCGAGATGCAATGAGGATTAACTTACGTGCTAGAGTGGGGATTGGGAAGAGGGAATGAAGTAAAGGCAGAGGAGAAATCAGAGGCGAGGGCTGGGGACTGGGCAGGGAGAGGGTAAGGCGAACGAGTGATAGGGTTGAGCTGTACCAGATAAGGACATACCAAGCCATTCTGACCAGACAATACATTTTCTTCCACTCTCTAAGGACACAAACCTTGACACTAGTAGATTTATTGCTCTCAACTAAAGCCTGTGTGTGTGTGTGTGTGTGTGTGTGTGTGTGTGTGTGTGTGTGTGTGTGTGTGTGTGTGTGTGTGTGTGTGTGTGTGTGTGTGTGTGTGTGTGTGTGTGTGTGTGTGTGTGTGTGTGTGTGTGTGTGTGTGTGTCCTCCTTCAACCTTATTCCCCTGCACTTTCTCTTTTCCTTCCTATTTCTACGCTCTGTTTCATGCACAATCTCCCAGCCACTTCAATACCCTTCCCATCCTCCCTTTGATTTACCCTTCCCTCCTTCCCTTACCCCACCATCCTCCTCCACTCCACTCGCCTCCCCTCCAATCTTTCATCCTTTCCTTATCCCTGAACTCCTTTCCATTCATTTAGTTCCCCTTCTCTTATTACATATTCTCTAACCTCCTTTCACCATTCTTCCTCGTTTCGTTTACCCTGTTCGGCCTCATTCTCTCTCCCTCTTTCATCTCCTCATCTTCCTTTACGGTACCCTTCCCCTCCTCCCTCATCAGACTCCCATCCCCCCACCCCACCATCCAACTCTAGCCACCGCCTGACAACCAGACCAGTATGACCCACTGCTGTAAAAAAAAGGACACACAAGCTCAGTGAAAGAGAAGTGGTGTGGTGTGGCCTCCCTCAGAGCATATCCGCAAATCCACTCCCTTATTTGGTCTGGGGAGTGGAGGAGGTGGTCAAGGTGGACGTGTGTGTGTGTGTATGTATGCGTGTGTGTGTGTGTGTTGTTAGTGCTCTAGTTAATGGGTGGGTGCATATGTGTGTGTGTGTATGTGTTAATGAGTGCTCTAGTTAGTGGGTGGGCTAGTGGGTGCATGTCTGTGTCTGTGTGTGTGTGTGTGTGTGTGTGTGTTTTAATGATCCACTAAGTAATGATAATGTGTGTGTTTGTGTATATTCGAGTGCATGTGTATGGATGTTGTTTTGTTTGTGATAGGAAAAGGCTGCCGGCGCTTAGAGTAACAAGCAGTGGTGAATGCTTAATGAATATTTTTACCACTGTTGTCGAGGGAAGTGGTGGCTGAATGAGGTAATGATGACATTGGAGGAACGAGTGTTGTTGTTGTTGTTGGTGGTGGTGGTGGTAGTTAAGTTGATGTTGTGGTGTTTGTGATGAAGGTCATTTTGAAGGTGGTGTTAGTGGTGTATATATTGGAGTCGGTTTTAGTGTTGGTGTTGGTGGTTGTAGTAGTTGTGAAGGTGTTGTTTATAGGGGTTGGTGATGCCGATGGCAATTGTGTTGCAGTTGTTGGTTAAGGGGATAATTCATTTTTGTTACATTGGAGTGCCATGATTCCTCCAAAGTATGCCAGGAAACAGGACCAAATGAACAAAAATAATGGTGTTCTGTTGCTTGGAATAGTTTGGAGGAGTCGGTTGCTTCAGATTTACCAACACTGCACGTCCACAATAAAATGTAGTTTTTGTTGTTTTGGTTCTGTGTATTGATGATGGGAGTTATGGTGGTAGTGGTGTTAGTGGTGGTGTTAGTGGTGGGAATGGTTTGATTAGGAGTCACTATTGGATGATTATTGGGATATTATGGTTAGTGAATAAAGTGACATTTGTAGGAAGGATAAGAAGAAATCGGGAGGCCTTAAATAAAGGAGCAAAAGATCAGGATGTGAGAGGGACACAGGTGGAAAATTGGCAGGTGATGAGAGGAGAGGTGAAAGGTGGTAGCAGCTGAAGGTGAAAGGTGTAAATGACAGGTGTGCCAGTGAAGAGTGGAGAGGATGTAAGGTGAGAATGACATGTGAGGATGATATGTGAGGGGCAGAGACGTGAGAGGGGAAAGGTGAGAGTGACAGGGGAAGGAGGGAGAGACTAGGGGAGACACAGGAGACAAGTGAGAGGTGAGAGAGGGAAGACGTTAGTAAGGCATAATAATGAGGTGGGTGAGAGATGAGAATGACATGTAAGGAGGGGAAAGGATAACACACAATGAGGTTAAAGGTGAAGGAAAGTGGATTAAGAGAAAGAAAGCAAAAGAATACTGAATACTTCATTACATATGGAGTTATAGATTGAGATTATTATAAAGACGATAAAGGTGATGACGTGATGACGACGACGATTATTTATAATATGATGAAGATAATGATATCGCGAAGTGAGTGTGAGAGGGAATGATGGGATCTACGTCAGAGGAACTGTGGGTGTTCACTGATTATTTGTTATTTTATTTCTGTCAAATTAACGACTCAATTGATTCTCTTCTCAGTAATGCTGGTGGTAGAAAGCTTGCCAAGACTCCTGTTTATCATTCCATTTATATAAAAAAACGATGCCATATCTGTTGAGTCGAAGTAAAATGACTTTCAAAATCTACAAAGAGAAAAATGAGGTAAAAGTTTTCTTCCTTTCAGACGATATGCTTCCCTTGTATTTAATTATAGAAATAAGTGAGATCGTATGATGTGCAACAGCTGTGATTCTTACCAGTTGTCGAGTTCTATAATAATTCCTTAACGATTCGTTGACACAAAAGGATATAGGGTTTTGATATATGAAAGGTGGGACTTGTAAAGCCTTAGAAAAATCCTGTCAGTTGCCAAATTGTCAATACTGTTACCATAGTGATCTAAATCACATCATATAAACCCCACGACATATGCGTCCAACCTCGCTGGTTGAAAATGGAACACAACTTCATTTGTTTACATTCACTTCCTGCGAATTCGTCTCGGGACAAACTCGGGTCGGCTTTCATAAATAAGAGTTACATTACCCAGCGTCTTTCAGCAACCATTGAGTCTGGGGGATAAGAGCTAACAAGACTTATATGGAGATAGAATTAACACTCTTGACTCTCGCTGGTGAAGGTGTATTCCGTGTCAGTTGTTTTATGAGGGGTGTGTCGGGGTACGTACGAAAAAATTGGTACCTGTATGTGTGTCGCTGAAGGTGATATTAGAGTGGAGGAGTGGAACTGATAGTTAACTGATGGAATAAAGGGGAGAGTGGAAAGAATGGTGAGAGACTAAAAGGGAAAGAGGAAAGGAGATCTGCAAAGACGAGGGAAATGAAAGAATGAAAGTGAACAAAGGAGAGGACATAATTAAGACAGGGTTAGTGATAATATGTTGGAAGATATCTGTGAGACGAAGACAGGAAAGAGGCACGTAATCTAAGGAAAGGAAGGATAGGATTGGGGAACACCAAGAGAGGAACGAAAAAAAAGAATACCAATAATGAATAGATAGAAATGACGATTGAAGGAAGATAAGAAATAACTGGAAAGTCGGACTAAAGAAAAGGAGACTGATATAAGGAACACTACCAAGGGAAGAAGGAAGCAATGAAGGATGAAGAGTGAGGCTGGGGGGGGGGGAGACAGGTCATAGGGCGGGGGCCCAGGTAGGCAGGTAAGGTGACCATCAACCAGGCGTGACGGAATAAGGCTGTGGTGACCTCCAGGGGCCTCCACTACCCGCAGTAGGTGACGTGAGAGCTGTCTGCTTAGTGCTCCTGCTGCCTCTCCTGCTGTTCTCTACTGTGGAGCCTTATTAGTGCCTTCTGCTTATTTCTACCATCCTTACTGCTCGTACTGCTTTAATTCAGGCTTCGATTGGAAGACCGAAGTGAAAGTTTGCCTCTGTTGATAGTGTTGTGATCAGAAGCATGCGCAGAAATTTTGAAAAGTGCAGTGTGTTAATACGTGGGTTTATCGTGCGGTCATCACCACCACAACAGGAGTAGGAAAAGCAACGTGTCTCGCCTTAGTTGTTGTCCTCCTCCTACTGAGTGAACATACCGTGTACGTCGGTGGCTGAAACACTTGAGAGCAGTAGGCTAGACGGGAAGAGGTTAGCGGGAGTAGAAGCTGGACTAATATTCATCCTTCTGCTCTGCTGTTACTTCACTGGTATGGCATATTTCGTTTTGTATTACATCAATAACACGGAATTGGTCGATTAATGAGACAAAAGGAAGTGATCAAAGGGAGTGCACGTTCCTTCAATCTGATTATTTTAAAATGGTATCATATAATGTTCTTGCTTTGCTCAACTTAACCAACTAATACTTATTTTATTTTAAAGAGACCTAATATGATCGTCGTGCAAGGAATGTGATGAAGTTACAAACTCCACTTCTGTACTTTGTTTCTCAGCCCCAGTGGCCTTACTCTGACCAACTTTCTACTAGGTTTGAAGGGCACTAGAATATCCCAATCTTCACCGCGACGAATAAAATGAGTAAGGTTAAACTATTGTGTTTACCGCAAGTAAATTAAAGCAGTAGCTTGCATTAGTTTATTACACCAGAAATCGTGTACCTTTCAAATTGGGCGGGAGGTTATAATATATAGTTTTGCCAGTGAAAAATGTAAGGTTAGATTGTTAGCAGATGTGAAAAGGAGTAGGCAGTGGGATATTGGTAACGGTGAAATGGTAATTCTATGAAGATCTTTGTGACAGGGTATTGAGTCCTTTCAGTATCATCTCTTCATCCCCTTCACATCTTCACTCTACTGGTTCTTCTTCCATGCCCATTCTATCCACGTTATCCCCCCCCCCCCTTCCTTTCCACAAGATTTTCTTTCCCTTTCTATCATCCTTCCCTTCATTACTCTTAACTTTACTTAATTTCTCATCTAGTCTTAGAACCTTTCCTTTGTGATCACATGCCTTGATTCCCGTAACGTCGACAAACCAACAATAATACATGATAGGATATTAACCTTGAATGTGTGTGGGTGTATATGTGATACTGTTAGTTGTATTGATATTTGTGTTATATGTTTTATGTAATGTAGGGAATGTATGTGTTGCTATCAGCTCTTGATATTGTTCTGATGTTCCCTAAATGAATTTTGGGGATGCAGAAGGAATTTAATGTATCAACTCGCTTGGGATGGAAGAGACAAGAATTCAGAGATGGAAATTGTTTAGAAAGGAGGAGAGAGGAGGGGATCTGGTTATGGAAGGGTGGGTGGCAAGAGCTGAGTGGTGTCATCATCTATATTTATATCCTTATATTTGAATACCAAGGAGTTGCTATGTCTGTCTGTAGTTTCGATGCGTTTGTGTTCATGTGAAATTGTCGTGCATTTATGTTGGCGTTCTTTCATACAGACGCACACAAACAGGATAGACACTGGAACTGGCAAGCATATAGGAAGTTAGCAAGCAACCCAGCGAGGTGTCTGGCAGGCAGGCAAATTGCACGGGAACGACCTGCTGACGTAGAAAAAGCAAACATGGAAAACGGGCAAGCAAGCAGACAGGCATAAAGACATGCAGATAAGCAGACAACAAGGACTGTAAAACTACAATTAAACCGACAGACAGACGAATATACAAACAGATATAAAACGAGGTGTAAAGATAGACAAACCTACAAGCTTGAAGTTACACATACACACAGACAAACGAAGTGACGGAGTTGGAGAGTTCAAGTGCCAGTTTTAGTAGGCTACAAATCAGTGTGTTGTCAAGAGCCTCACCCCACTTACTGTTCATAATATACCCCGAGTGGCTGCTTGTTTGGTGAACTGCAAGGCATGTCTGGCAACTGATTGTGTATATGTTTGTTTGTTGTATGGCTAAATTACTGTATAATATTTTCGACTTGAGCAAGAAAGTAGCATTGACGGCGCTTCGTTAATACTTCTTCAGATCCTGTTTTAATACTCATTATACAAAAATTTGTTACTAATTAATCTCGTCTATGTCATTCAGGATTTGGAATGTGAACGGTTCACACTAAAAGAGACAACCTGACGTACATACATATTATTTTCAGTTTAAGAACTTATAAGGTGCGAGGGACTGCATCATTGAAAAACAAGATATGATGCATGTCACGTGTCGTAAACCAACTATGAGAGTTATGTAAGGAGCTTAACGTGTTGAATATATTATAATGACGGGAATGACCTTCGTTGTTCGTATTCATTTGCCTTGAAATGTGAGAGGAAAAATTATTACAGTCATTATTAAATCACATTTTATAATCATGAGGCTCGGGAAAAGCACAGGTAGTGTCTTTAATGATGTACAGTTCCGAGCAAAATGAATGGGAACAACTACTTCAGCATTTCAACACTTGAGTAGTAACACTTTTATTTTTCTGCTTCTTTCTTTGTCATAGTATATGGTGGTGAGGGATATAGTGTTGAGCATAATCCTATCGTAATGAGGCAAAACTGTCTCTTACCATTTAGTATACTGTAAGGGACGAAAAGGGTTTTGATGGCTGAAAGAGTATTTTCCCTTCATCTGCTTGGAATTGTAATTTGTGCTTTAATTTTTTAACTTTCTATCTGCTTGTGTTCATATTTTCATAGTTCGTTTCCATAATGTATGATACTCGATCGTTTCTTTAGGAATGGTGACGAGGCAAAATAATTATATTTCCATATTCCTGGCCTATCTTTAGTTTCTGTACTTGTTCTCTGATATCACATGCGGCAGATGATAAAACAATACGGTAGTACTCATGGAATTAAAGCGATGAATAGAATAAGGGGAGATTCTCTTGTTGGTGAATTGGAAGGTCTCTGATTCCTCCAAACTATGCCAGGAAACAGACAACCTTAATGTTACTTTAATTCGGGATCTGTTTCGTGTCATAGTTAGGAGGAATCAGTAGCATTCCAATTCATCAACAAAAAAATCTCCCCTTAAACAGTATTGAGGTCACTAGTTATGCCGTCATCATATACATGTGGCTCAACAAGGGATGGGAGAAGCACTTGGCACTCTGTTGGGTTCGCTTTTTAATTAAGGGGATGGCATACTTTTGGTTCATTGGAGTACTCGTCTTGATTCCTCCAAAGTATGCCAGGAAACAAGACCAGATGAACAAAAATACTGGTGGACTGTTGCTTGGAATAGTTTGGAGGAATCAGTTGCTTCAGATTTACCAACAGTGTACTACCCCCTTAAGCAAAATAATTATCCCCACCAGCTACTTGAGGGCCATTTACATTCACAGGTTCGACTGACGCACGTGTGGTGTTTATCATAACATTTCAATCATTCAAACTTTCTTTTTCTATTGACAGTTTTCGGTCATCAGTGGGAACCCTTCAGATGCCCAGAATTTGTGTGAAAAGACAAGAGTGTTTTAAATATTATATCTTACCTGTTGTTTGACGTCTTGAATTGCCTTTGCTAAGTCAAACGTCAGAAGAGTGAACTTGTCAAAAGATAAAGCCTCCCCGTTGTGAAAAGGATTATACTGGGTGTTCAATAAGCTAAATTAATCTTGGGACAACGTAGTATTAAGAAAAATATATAATTTCTTTCATATAATGTACCATGGTATACGAACTCTAATTTAGTGGCGACGCTGTATATATCCTCTATAAACACTTGTAGCAAATTGAGGTTAAGAAGGAGCAGCAGCAGGAGGAGGAGAAGAAGAAGGAGGAGGAGGAGGAGGAGGAGGAGAAGAAGGAGGAGGAGGAGGAGGAGGAGGAGGAGGAGGAGGAGGAGGAGGAAGAAGAAGGAAGAAGAAGGAAGAAGATATATGTGAAAATATTTATACACTCTTATAATACATTCTTAGTAGTGTTTGGTTTATATTAGTACTTTCAGAATTGTTACCCAAGATTCAATAGTAAATGATTCCCACGGACTTTTATACGTATAGACCTAACACCTTAAAAAATCACAATGTATTTTTAAGGAGATATAAAGCCCCAGAGTAATGTAAAAGTATAAAGTGGCAAATAATTATAATGGACGCCACATATGCGTTTCCCGAGCCTGAGTGTTAATGATGGGTTGCATAATGGAGGTGTTGGAGGCAGTAATTAAAGAGTTAGTGACTAGGGTCGTGACGTAACATAAGCCAGGATTGCGGCCACTTGGAGTTATGGTTTATTGTGATGGTGGTGTTGGTGGTGATGATGATGGGTTGTGGGGTTAACATTTGGGTTGTGAGGGGTTGTTGTTGTAGTTGTTGTTGTTGGGAGTGGTGAGTGTGTGTTGTGGTGTGACTATGAGTATATTAATGACTTGTTGTAGTTACTTCTGAGATGACGGGTTGTTGAAGTGGTTTGTTGATGTAGTGGATTGTTGTAACGGTGTCAATCTGTATAGGGGTATTTAGTTATATTGCCTGTGTGTGTGTGTGTGTGTGTGTGTGTGTGTGTGTGTGTGTGTGTGTGTGTGTGTGTGTGTGTGTGTGTGTATGTGTGTGTTGTATAGTGGTTAGTGGGGGATAGTGATGTGTTGTTATGGTAGTAGTTGGGTGATATATCTTCCGGTTACTGTCCGTTGTGGCTGTGATGTGTGGTGGTGGTGAGGGTTGTTTGTGGTGGTAGTAGTGAAAGCTGGTGGTGAGAGGTTTGTGTGGGCTGTGCTTTCAGTAACAACACTTGCGCAAGAGTACACATTTTGCCTCCCGTTTTTTAAGCCTCATGAATTTCAAGAATAATCCAACATTGACTACATTTCACTATAGTTACCTGCTTTTTCCCTCTCGACATAGCTGCTAAGATTGCAGGTAATAGGTTTCCAAACACTACATCATATTAATTAAGTAAAAATATTGCTTACAGAACTACGACAAGCTGAGTATAAACGTTACACACATTAAATACTCTGACATATGAACAGTTTCCAATAAGACGACTGACACCTTATATTTTGGTCAAAGTTTATGCTGAGGTGAAGCAACAGTCAACAAAATCCTAAAGCACAAAATATGAACAACATCCGTGCGAGCATTATAGTGTTACATAACTTCACAACCATCCCTGAGAGAAGGTGGTGGCACAGTTAGTAAGGCAAATATCTAAAAACATATTCAGTCCTTTTAGAAGGGTCAAGTCCCATCTCTGTCAGCAGAAATTCATGGTTAATTTTGTTGCAAGTTGATGAGCGCATGGTAATTAAAACAACTTATGAATATATCCTTTAGAACATTATGAATTTGTGTGCTATGATGAAAGAGAAAATTGTGAAATCAAATATTGAAAAATCACCAATGTAAGATGTCTTATGAAACATTCTTGTGTATGTTTATGAAAATTTATTCTTAGGAAAGCCATTTAAAGCCTTGCTGTGTATGATAATGAGGGAAAGCAAGGTAGAGAGAAACGGGTAACCAGTGGGTCGTCAGATTGGTGATGGTGGTGAGTGCTGGTGGTGGTGAAAGAGTGAGTGAGAGAGCTATTGAGAGAGAGGCTTCGGGGATGTTTTTAGTGGTGGTGAAGGTGGGAAATTGGTTCAAGTAATGGAGATAATGTGGGGAAAGATGTTGGTTGTTAGTGATAGAGAAATGTGGAGGGAGAGGACTAAGTTAAATTAAGTACGAGAAAAGTGAGATATGGATCAAGTGGAACAAGACTAGAAGTAGAAACATAATTAAAGGACTAAACAGATGCAGGGGAAAAAGGATAGACTTAGAACAAACAGGCAAGGGTGATTATGATGTGTAAGGAAGAGGATGAAGAAATAGAAGTAGTCTTGGATAGGGGAGATGGGGTCAAGGTTTGGGAAGGGAAAGAAGGGTTAAGACTAAAAAGAACATAAAAAAGATAAGGGATTGTAAAAAATAGGGAGAGTAGGAGGGTGAAAAAGGAGGAATAAGGGAGGGGGAGGTTAAGAAAGGAGAGGGGAGGAGATGATTGGGGTGACTTGATAGGTGGAACTAGGAATGTTAGAAATGGTGGTGGTGGTGAAGATGAAACAATTGAGTGGTGAGTGACGAAGAGTGGGTGGAGAATGGAGTGGTTAGTGATGGAGAGAAGGGTCGTGATGAGAAAGGAAAAGTGAGATCGGCGGAAAGGAGTGAGTTAGAAAGATTGAGGTGATGGTGGGGATAAGAGGGGGTTGATGAAGGTGAGGAAACAGTGGGAGTGATGAAAAGGATTGAGAAATGATGGGTAGGATTGAGGAGGAAGGGATGGTAGGGAGTGTAGGAGGAAGGGATGGTGGGGAGTGTAGGAGGAAGGGATGGTGGGGAGTGTAGGAGAAGGGGTCATGATGAAGAGAGAGTGGTGGAGGTGAGGGAGGGAAGGGGAGGCCAGCTAATTACACAGTTAATGTTTACAGCCGACTGGTTTAGTAATTACCCAGATAAAGAGAGGGGAATGATGATACAGGCTAGGGAGTGGGGAAAGGGGTCGGGGGGACGAGAGGAGAAGGTTGGGGATGCGACCGTGATAGGGGAGAGGGGTATACTGGGATGGGGTTAGAGATTTGCGATAGACAGACAAATAGAGAGAAAACATTTTTGAGTGACTGTGAATGGGAGGATGGGATAAGAGCTAGTCTCGTGAGGGAGAATGGGGAATGATATGTAATGCAGAATATGAGAAGAGAAAAGGGGAAGTAGCTCGGTATAGGAGGTGATAGGGATTGCAAAACTGTAGGGGGAGAGGGGAAAAATGGGGTGGCAGGTAAGGGGGGTATGGGGGTAGAATGACAGACCGAGGTATGGGTCGACGAGATAGTGAATGGGAATGACACAACAACAAATGGTGTGGCAGAATAGCGAATGGGGTGACAGGGAGAATGAATGGCGTGACTATGTTTTGTCGATGGGATGACAGGATGGAGAATGAGTAGACAGGGAAGGATTGAGCTAGGACAGGAGATTAAAGGTATATTAGGGAGTAGTATGGTCGGGATGGGCAGGGGAGAGAAAGGCAGGGCAGGGATGGAGAAATGAGGGCCATGAGAGCAAGATAGAAAAGGAAGAGATGTGTAGGGTTAAGGTGCAAGGGAATATGTGAGGTGGAGAGAATATTTAGCAATCGGTGTTGGTAGTAAGAGTATCGGGGAGGGATGAAGGTTGGGAAGGTGAGCGTAGGGGAGAGTGCCAGAGAAGTATTAGGCTGATAAAAGTATAAGGGAAGGGTGAGGGTAGGGAAGGTGTCAGAGAACGGTGAAGATTGGAGGGGTACCGGGGGGGGGGGAGGTTGATGAGGATATAAGGCAAAATTGAGGGTGATGAAGGTGTCATAGAAAGTTGTGGGTGTTGGTTGGGTCGAGGGAAAGATGATATTGGGCACTGGTGGAGAGGGAGAGAGAGAGAATGATGGAGAGAGGGGGGAGGGTGAAATTATAGGGTGAAGGCAGAGAGTGAGGTGAGGCGAGGCAGCGAGGTGATAGGTGAGCTTCATCCATCACTATCCATATTGCCAGAGACACCGTAACAGGAGGGTGAGGTTGGATGATGGGTGACACGGACTGGAGTGGGTTGGACTGGGGTAATGAAGGTGTCCCAAGAGGTGTCAAGGGCGAGAAGGTGATGAACATGAGGGAGAGGAGAAATGAGAAAAAATAAGTCGAGGTAAACAAGAGAACGGAAAGTGAAGGTAGGGGCGAGAATGAAAAGTGAAGGTGAAGGTGAGGGGAAGTGAATGGGAAGTGGGAAAGTGAAAGTGATTGAGAAATGGCGAGATTAATAAGATACCGTAAGTTGAGAGTAAAAAAGTGAAGATGAGGTTTGGAAGGGGTTCACATAGAATTGGAAAGTGTAGGTAAGGCACTGTACTTATATTCCTTTATCCCTTCCTGCCTTTCGTGCCTTATCATCTTTCTGCTTCTCACTCTATCCACTTTTCCTACGTCTCTCCCTCTCTTTTCATTCGATCTTCTCATAACCTTCTGTTCATGTCTCTGTCTCTTGCTCTCAGTGTCTGCATTCTTTTTCTGTGACTTTCCTTGCTTACTTCTTTTTTTCCTGACCTCTATTTGTTTGCATTATTCTGAGCCACACCTTGACTGTCTTATTGGCCTTCCCCACTCTCTTTTTATTCCCTTATACATGCATCGCTTATCCCAGCATTATTATTTTCTCTCTCCCTCCTACAATATGGTTGCTTTCCTGCTATAACTTTATATACTCATATTCCCCATACACCACCTCCCATCTTCACTGATATGTCTCCCTACCTATAGTCCTTCCTGCCCAACCCTGCCACTCCACCTGCCTAACCTCTGCCACCACTACATCCCCTGACACCAACGGATCAGTTCAATAACCCGTGCTTTGGAACCCTTTAAAGCTGCCGGCGTCACGAGCCAAATTGCTGTATCCGGATTTCCCTCGGGATTTGGGAAGCCATTTCAAGGTGGAGCCTTGTTAATGTGTATTTACACCCTTATTCAGCTCACACACACACACACACACACACACACACACACACACACACACACACACACACACACACACACACACACACACACACACACACACACACACACACACACACACACACACACACACACACACACACACACACACACACACACACAACTATGGCTATATATAGAAATAAGTGTATATATTTTACATACAAACGTACATCTATACATTGAAGATATTACATTATGAATAAAATGTTGGGCTGACGAGTTGTTTGTATGGGAAGTGGATATGTGGACGGTGACAAAGCTGGGGGAGTACGACATGACTCATATTTCTTACAGTGAAGGTTTATGTTAATGTGTCACCTGCACAAGACGATTAATGATGGTCAGACGTTATACTCATCGCTCATTTCATTGCCTTCTATTGATTTAAATTTATTGTGTCTTTGCTTCGGTCAGACTTCATCTATACATGAAGTACATACTAAGAGCAAATATTTCAATAGTTTTCTCATTAAAAAGTGTAGAATTCCATAAGAATTACCATAAAACAACGACTTATGACTATATTATATTGTTATTAATACCAAACGTTTTTATTGTACGAGTGAAATGTATGGTGCAGTAACTCGTGTGGTGGTTTAATGTGATATATATGTGTGTGTGTGTGTGTGTGTGTGTGTGTGTGTGTGTGTGTGTGTGTGTGTGTGTGTGTGTGTGTGTGTGTGTGTGTGTGTGTGTGTGTGTGTGTGTGTGTGTGTGTGTGTGTGTGTGTGTGTGTGTGTGTGTGTGTGTGTGTGTGTGTGTGTGTGTGTGTGTGTGTGTGTGTTGTGATCTGAAGTTATATAGGCTATGTGTGGTGGCAGAGTATATATATATATGTGTGTGTCCCTGTTTGTGGTGTTGTGATGTGAAGTGATATAAGTGTAGTGGCATAGTGTGTGTGTGTGTGTCCCTGTGTGTGGCGTTGCTTCACCGTGTGCTGTATAAGGCATCAGGGCGTCCACACTTTCACTGCCCTCCGTCACACACACACACACACACACACTCACTCTATGCGTCGCCCCCTCCCTTTCATCACACCCCTTGCCTCACTCTACCATTACTTTACTCTCCCTGTCTCCTATACTCTCCTATTCCTCTCCCTATCCCATCTCTACCACTACACTCCTGTCACATATCCACAACACACTTATAGTCAACACACGCCTCTCTCTCATCTCCCTCGCCACATAACTAAATATCTGCTATCCCATTCCTGCTTCTTTTCTACCAGCCACTCCTCTTTTTCTTTCATTCTACCCCTCCTACCCTTTGCCATCCCATTCATTCATCATACTATTCCATCCTTCTGTCATCACGTCTCCTCCTTAAGGTCATCATAATCCCTATCCCTCCATCCTCCTGTCACTATGCATCCTTCCACCTCGTCTCCCTAACATCTCTGGTAACTATCACTTCCCTCCCAGCTATAGACCTCTACCCTCCAGTTGTGTCATTCCCAGCTATGCCACTTCCCCGTCAGTTTCGGACCACCCCATCCACTCACTTATCATCCCATTCAACTTGATTACCACCCCAGTCCACTGAGTCTACCAACCATTTCATCTCATTCACTTACCAGCACATTCAGCTCACTCAGCTACCACCCTATTAGCCTACCGTTCTTATCTACTACACTACTACCCCTAACTAATTGACATCTATTCGTTTAACACTGACTGAGACGACATAACATCACGGTATAAGGAAATATATAACACTATTAAACTGATTTACTGAGGTAGACACCTAGTGACTCTATCGTCATTTCAAGGAATATTTCACTCAGTTCTAACCCAAATACTGTCAAACTCATTCTTGGTCTATAATCATGCAAACACCTAATGAATTGTTAAGGCAAAAAAGCATTAAAGCAGCTTTTAGAGTTCCTATCTCTCTCAATGTTATTTCTGTTCACAAGATAAACATTTGTACAAGAGCCTATAAATCCACAGAGCAGTACAGTGAAAGTTTTAAGTACGGATTATTCCTCTTCATGACAGTTGCATTGTGTTGTCTTGTTTGTCTCTCTGGGTGAATGGTGTGTGTTTGTGGGTAGAGAGAAAGAGAGAGAGGAGGGGGAGCGAGAGAGGAAGAGAAAGCGAGTGCTGTTGTTGTTGTTGTTGTTGTTGTTGTGACCGGGCAGGTAAGTTAAAGGAGAAGAAGGACAGGCTGGAACCGACGCTACAAAAACTCCACCATTGTTTTCTGTACTTGACCTACTCCGCCTCCAGCCTCCCCTCACCGAACCCCTTTTCTTACCTTGATTCTTATAGCCCTGACAACAATACCAAAGTAGCCTCCACCCAACCCCAGCCCTCTTTCACTCTTATTCACATTCTTATCTTCATCCTCTCAGTTCTCAGTTGCATCATATTCAGCCCTGTTTAGATCACCAGTGCCTAGTCCTCTTTCACTCTCACTTATCATTTGTCACCTTCATCATGCACATTAATTTTGTTCTGACCATGCAAATCATTTCCAACCCTTACTTCGACATCATCTTGAGTCCCATGCACCTCGATGTATCTCAACCAACATAAAATTATCTTCCATAAGCCTTAACCTCTACCTCAGCGCCACCACCCATCACCTCATTCCCCCCACCTCACTTCTCAGTTGTACAGGACCTCAGCTCTCATTCTTATATACCCTCAGTTCCAACACCGAAACTCTATCCCAGCTTACTGACTTGTTCTCTTCCTCAGCCTTCACCCTCTCTCTCTCTCTCTCTCTCCATTCTCAAGCCCACATATCTGGCCCCCATCTCCTTACCCCTAGTCCTCATCTCGTTCCCAAACCCCCGGCAGCAAAAACGGGGGCAGAAGCGTGATAGGGTGGGACTTCGTGGGTGGCTCTCTTTGTGGGGGGTCTCTGTGTATATAAGATGGGGTGAAGGTGAGTGAAGATGCAGGGGAATAGGTATATATTACTCTGTACATCCTGTCTGTGCCTGTGTTTTTCTGTCTATAAGTTAGGGTGGTGTGTGTGGGAGGTAAAAGGGGCGTTCTTATATATTATGAGTGTATGTTTGTATTTGTTTATCTGAACTGTGTAGGGAGTGGGTGAGTGTGTGTGAGGGTGTGGGTGAAATTGAATGAAGGGTACTTTTGTAATTAATATTTAGCATAATATTACTATGTTTTTTGTTCAGGTTTTCAGTTTTAAAAATGATGTTCTCTGTTCAGTAAAAACATATATGCAGAAATGACTCCATAGAACAATGTAATGTAAATATTGGGTATTGAAGGAAGGAACACACACACACACACACACACACACACACACACACACACACACACACACACACACACACACACACACACACACACACACACACACACACACACACACACACACACACACACACACACACACACACACACACACACACACACACACAGACACACACACACACACACACACAGAATATATACGGTGATGATAAAGGTTTGGAAGGGTGGCAGCTATGTTATGGTTGTGGTGATGAGATCGTTTATGGTGCTATAAATCTGATCCTCTTTTATATGGCACCTTGAGGGAGATAACTTAAGTATGGGAACATAATGTATACGATAATTCTCGGCTCCTTTCAACGTGATCATATAACCTTATCACCGCACTCTGTCCATAACCTTTGCTCCTTCCATTTGTCATCACTCCTTCCACATCGTCCCTATAAATATCAGTCCCACAAAACCAACCCCCAACTCCTCCACAACCTCTACTTCCCCACAGCCACCACGATTCCCCCACAACCCCACAGTCCTAACCCACTCACTCCTAACCCCCTTACTCCTAACCCACTCACTCCTAACCCACTCACTCCTAACCCACTCACTCCTAACCCACTCGCTCCTAACCCACTCACTCCTAACCCCCTCACTCCTAACCCACTCACTCCTCTGCTCCACAATCCTACTTTATCCAGGAACCACAAACCTTTCTCCAACTCCTCCGTACTCAACCGCAGTTCCCGTATCGATGAAGCCAATGTAAAGTCTTTCCATTACAGCAACAGAGAGAAACCTGCTCCCTGAAAAGTAAGGTTGCAATTGCCAGTCATCTGTGGTTTGCTAATTTCAATAACCGGTACTGATTCACCTCTCCACCGTCCAAGATTCTCCTTTATTCTTCCTCCTCCTCCCATTCTTCATCTCTTTTCCCTCTCTCCTCTTCTCTGCTTCCCCGTCATCTCATTACTACTTCACTGCTAGAGTTTCCTACTTAATGTTATCTTTTTGCTTCTGCTCTTCCTCCAACCCTCCATATTCCTCCCTCACCTCCCTCACTCACCCCCACTCGTTCCAATCCACTTTAACCTCTCACTATTCTTTCTCCAACCTTGCCTCCCTGGTCTCAACCTCTATCCTCACTCGTCCAGGCTCTCTCCTCACCCTAGGAACCACACTCTTTACTCCACACTCCTCTGTCTTTCCTCACTAGCAACACCCACCACCACCACCACAACCAACACACACACAACATCCATTACACATCACCGTCACTCACTCATTTCTCCACCAGAACCACTAACCACCACCACCACCACCACCACCACTCACTGTTTCCCTTCCACTCCTCCACCACCACCACCCCCTCCACCAACACCAACACACTCTCGTCTCGTCAATTAACCAGGTTGGTATGTGTTGCAAGGGGAAGGTCTGGAATATTGCTAATGTTGGGCCAGGTATCCATTCACTCCGTTATCTTCCTCGTCGTTAGTAGCCAAATTTATGCTCCAGTGTCGCGTCTCCCTACCATTACTGCCCTCAGATGGACCAGACACTGTTCTCGCTTCCTCCTGAATCAATTGTATTTACCTTAAGGTGAGATTCACTTGTAGGTCAATTGGAAGGCAGCTGATTCCTCCTAATTATATCAGAAAACAGCCCTCAATGGTACTAATAGGTTATCTGTTGTTTTGTGGCGCGGGGAAAGAAATCAAAGGAATTGTATTAATAACCCTTAGTTCATGTAGCTGTTCTTAGATATATATTAAAATTGCCTGGAGTTAGGTTAGTCAGGGTACAATTAATATTCTCGCTTCCTACTCCATCATTGTATTAACCTTTCAATCCAGGTGGTTTCTCTTTACTTAAATGTAAGCGTATGAATTTAATCATGGTAAAATCTAAAAGACTATTTAAAATAATAATTAGAGATACATTTTATTATTTCAGTGTCAGTTGTGTTTCTCAGGCATAATAATCGGATATGGTTAGTTAAATACATAATAAAAGTTTCATAGGTTAGGCACATTTACAGTAGCATCGTCCTCATAATGGTTGGACTACCCCAATGTGATTATATGATATTAGAAAAAAACCCGTCTTTTTAAAAGTATTAATATCTTATCAGCAAGTGAAAGTGGTATACTGTAGATATATGACCTGTGAACAAGAGATGGGCTGACGTTTAGTGTGCTGGGTTTATAGGCTAGTATTATATACAAGCAAAGACTTACACCTCTGTTAGTTTATAATTATATCGGCAGTACGCGAAGCTTGTAACTTCTTGGAATACATTCATCTTGTTACAGTCAAAGTTACCATTACCCCATAATCTTTTTTTTGTGCATATTGCTGTCTGATAATCATCGCTATCTGTTCTCTCACATTAGAAAGTAAAATTTGAACTGCTACTTATGATCAGCATCTTTTGAAGCATTTGAAAGTAATTACAAAATTGTGTAGAATTCTGTGGTCGCATCTCAACAAGTTAGAAATAACCAAGGTGTGTGATCATCTGGGGAAGTGAAGACAACTGTACTGTACAAGGCAGGAATCAGTGTTTGTGGTCGCGTTTATGTCAGTGTGAAAATGGGCATAAAGGGATGTAGGGAATGTGTGTATGTGCTGGGGAAGTGGTGTTTATGGATACTTGTGGGTGATTGTAGACGCAATAACAGCCGCAGGGAGGGAGGGTGTGTGTTGAGAGGTGTGTGTGGTTATGTGTTTGTCTAGCTGTGGGTACCTCAGGTGGTTGTCAAGTGGATGTATGTTGAGTGAACTTTGTGGCATGTGTGTGGATCTGTTTGTCTCTCCCTGCCCCTTGTCATTATCCCTACCCATTTCTCATTTCACTTGTGCCTCTCCCTTTCTCTGTCCCCTGCCAGTGGTTACCGAAAATGAGCTTTATTATTAATATTATTATTATTATTGTTATTATTATTATTATTATTATTATTATTATTATTATTATTATTATTATTCGGTAGCTTTCTATTCCATGATTATGCTCTGACCTCTCCTTGAAATCTTACTGTACCGTATACTTTATAGTATACACACACACACACACACACACACACACACACACACACACACACACACACACACACACACACACACACACACACACACACACACACACACACACTACACACACACACACACACACACACACCCACACTACACACACACCACACACACACACACACACACACAGCACAGGTAACAAAAAAGCCCGGCAACAAAAAAAATCCGACCACGCCCCATAAAACAGGAATAAAAACGCCAGTAAAGTATTGCCTGTAGCAGATTGTAGCTCAAACGAATGGCCGCCGCAGGTTTGATGGCGCTGTACTCTTCACCCCTTACAGCGGCAAGTCCCGTAATCAGGGAGGAATGACGACCCGGGATTGACTTTGGAATTCCAGCAAAAAAAAAAAAAAAAAAAAAAAAAAAAAGTTTTGTTTGTGTGTTTGTTGTATTATACTGGTTTCTGTATGTTATTTTAGTTTTATATATGTTGGGTGTATTAGCTACTGATTTATACACGTAATCTTAATTATTTTTGTACCATTTATTTATTTATTTTCTGTACCCAAAGGAGATTTTTGATATATATATTTTATAGGTATGGTGGTTATATTTTGGCTACGCTGACGAGGGTGGCAATTTGTCAGAGGTAGATAACGTATGTTTTTTTTTAAGATAGAAATTTTTGTTAGTGTTTTTATTTTATTTTTATCTTTATTTTTTAGTGTTGGTGGTTTATTACGAGTACTAGACAAATTTTTTTCTTCTATGTATTTTTAAGAAAGAGTGCTATATATTCAGTGGGTCTATTTATTTATTTATTTATTTTTATTATA